>JACXGM010031521.1:0-12936 GCA_016801145.1 Umbra pygmaea
CGAGTAATTCTGCTCATTAACTATGCCCTTGTATCCGAGCTGCACCAATCACATCGGTGTATCTGATATAGGCGTGCCAGAGGCGTGTTAAACAGATGACGACACGACAGCTCTGCGACCTCGAAGTCATTAGTAAACATTGTAAGATCGCTATGGATTAACACCAGTTGTTTAAAACGACTTGGGCCACTACAATGAAGGAGTTAGACTTGGCTTTTTGTCTAAAAGAGGAACAAAAGACGGGGCTCGAATCGTTCCTTTTTTATAAAAGGACGTTTTTGCTGTTTTGCGACCTGATACGGCAAGAGTTTTATCTACCAGTAAGCTCCGCCATAGGGTTAGTGAAAACCCTTGGTGATTGGTCGTAGTGTTATCCAATTGCGTACAGTGGGATTTTCAAATGCACGCTTGGTGCCGCCCCTCGAGTTGAGTCATTTACAATACTCAAATCCAGACCCTTAATCGTTCAGGATTTGGGTCTGGATTTTTCCAGGCTACATGACGCACAGCTCACTGGACACATTTATTTATCCTCCCTGCCTTTTGATAGTTTTGAATGTGAATATTGCCAGCTAAAAATGTAGGCTATGTATTCTTCCATTTTGCTAACCTCCAATCTGCATAACGCTGTGCATTACAATTTTAAGTGCAAGATCTCTCCTTTTTTGATTGACGTGGAGGCCCACTAATGAAATACGGATTAAAAAACAACAACAGACAACAAATTATTAACTTGTGTTCTAAAACAGTAAAGTTGAAAATATAACGTAAATGTAATGAGTTTTCTTGTTATAAATGTAACTAGTACCTAATTGCTTGAATTTTGAAAGTAATGCTTTACAAAAAAGTGGTCTGACAAGTTTAACGCGTTTTCCCCAACACTGGTTATGAGTGTTATGAAAGGCGCCACTAAATAATATGCATTATTAGGCTAATTATTATTATTATCTTCTGTGCAAGATCAGCTATTGTGCATCATTACGCATTGTGATGGCATGGCTTTTTATAACCATCCATTTAATATCTGATAATCAATAATACAGATGTCGATATTAATCTAATTGTAAATGGAAAATAGTTCTACACTAATGGAATTTCTTGCACCTTTCAAAATGGTTAAGATATGTGTCACAATGGAACACATTTAAAAATAAAATGAACTAAATGCATATAAATGAACACTATGTTTCTGTAGCTGATTACAACATTTATTGTATACTATGAAAACAATATTCCCCAATGGACGATAAACACTATCTATCTATCTATCTATCTATTTTCTTTTTATTATCTATGTATCATCATCTATTTATCAATCTATCTGCTCTGCCATACAGAGACATCGACAAGGGTATCAGTTTTAAACATTATTTTGTTATGTTTACCGTATTATTAATGAGGATAATTACATAACATGGCAATATAATTACAGAATATATTTGTGTTCTTTTTGCAAATATGTCTTCATTTGCATTTACATTACAATCTTGTTTTATTTTGTTTGTTTTTCACTGCAGGCTGTTAATTGTAAGCATGTCTTTGTGACATCTTCATATTATTAGAGGCAGTATTTCGATTTCATTTACACCACGCTCTGCAGTTTCAGACAGATCTACAATAGCCTACCTGTTTCATCCATCTGCCGGCGGTGTCGTACGCCTGGGTCAGAGTTGCCGTGAAGGACCGCACATTATCCCATCAAGTTCGCTTTTTATAAATCTCAATTATTGCGTAGAGAGTGACGTACATCTTCTTTTGTGCGTACGCCACGTTTATAAATGAGGCCCCAGGTGAGAACTTGAGAAACACTGCACTAACCAATAGATCGCCTGTTCCAATCTGACAAACTACACAGCTGTTTCCTGTTCATTCATTAGTGTTGTATTTAAGTCACTGTGTTTGTTTGGTCTCTTGTTGCTCATTGTTTCTATGTGATGTCGCTGTTGGATGTATGTTAGATATAGTCTGTTAAGTTTCACTTAACAAGACATCGTATGCTTTGACTCCACAACGTCCTTTTGTTTTGTTCAGTGTTTTTGACTTTCTTTATTAAACATATTTTTCTTGAATACCTTCGCATTTGTCTCCATCTCTCCTTGCTACATGACACAGCATTACAGTTACCTACGTGGTTTTGGGTTCTATGTGATTGCATTTAAAAATGTATTTCCATCAAAACACATGAAGTTCCTTCCAGGAAATGTTGGCTATTTGAATTTACATCCTCTGGAAGGTGCATTGGTCAGGCAATCAGGACTGCTGCAGATTTACGTGCATGGGCAAATTTAGGACAATTCTAGAAAATGATTAAATAGCCAATAACGCCTACTGGCTGCACAAAAGTAAAACACAACCCACAGCTCCTACACACATCCAGAAAGACATCTCTGATTCCTGTAGTATCCAAGAAGAAAGGGACATCCTAGGCTAAGAAAGGACAGCAGCCCCCTTCTTCCACAAACAGCCTGGTTGGACCTGGTCACAGTCCTAAATAGCACACTTATTGTCTATGTAGTGCAGTGCCTATACTGGGAATAGTGCAGCATTTGGATCACTGGCCTAAAAGGCCAAGCAGTAGCCTCCACTCAGGAAACCCCAGAGAACACAGACGACGCAGGGATATGAGCACACAACTCTGGAATTTGAGGATGTTTGACGCTTTTCCCCACCACAAGCCCTCCTCCCAGCCACACAGTCAACCACAATCCCCACCCCCCACATTGACTAAGGTGTTTCGTTGCCTCCTGTTATTGTCAGGAAGGAGGATTCCAAAGGAGAACGACATTTCATCCAGCACATTTTTTTTCGTGGGCCTAAAAATAAGATCTGTGGCTGCTCACAGTGCCTGGTGCATCTAACCCCGCCCTGTGACACACCCCCATGTTTCATAAAGAAGAAAGACTATTGATATTGCAGAGTTTCTGACATATTTAGAATGAAAGAGAAGAAAAGGCAGATATGCAGTGAGCAAGCCGTAAAAACACACATTTTTTAATGCAGGGGGAAATGTAATTAGTACAACTGGGATAGGGGGTTGACTATTTTAAGATGACTACACTATCTGTAAATCCATACGTGAATATGTTTCTGCTCAAAATATGACAAAACATATATGTAAACGTCTTGTATGTTAGCCGTTGTTACATAATGGAAAATGATTTTGTTCAGCCCCGGCTGTCACTCAGTCACACAGCTCTGCAGGCATTTCCTGACATGCTAATTAGCCTTTCATCTCAGTGGCAGGGGATGTGGGGGGGTCCTCATTGCAGAAAGTAGTCTGAAACCAAGTTACACACAAAATTGTCAGAAACGAGGTTACCTGTAGACTTGGCCATTTGGTGTTTTTATTCCCCCGTTTTTCTTCCCACCCTATTTGTCATTTAAGCCTTGTCTGCAACCTCTCAGTAGAGGAGGGGTGGTCAAAGATCGATCACATGCTTCCTCCAAGCATGTGTCGCCAAGCCGTCTGATTATTATAACATTGCTCGTTCAATGCGGAAGCCTTTAGTACATTAGTACCAACAAAGCAGTATGTCGGAATTCCGCGACCTGAATACAAACTGACCCCCTGAGTTGGTGTTTTAAATTCAACCTCTCTTACTGAATACGGTGCGATTATACACTGCAAAATAAATACTAATGGAACACACAATCATCACAGTATAACACCAAGTCAATTAAACTTCAGGGATATCTATCTGCCCAGTTACAGTATGTAATCACTTGCGGGTCCGACAACTATGCCTCTGGTTGAAGGCCTCCTTTGGCTTTCTCCAAAATTAAAACTGTCTGGATGTAGGACATTGGAAGAAAGCTCACTTAGTGGTTAGGGAGTCAGAATTGTAGTGAGAAGGTTGACAGTTTTATTCCTGACTGTGCCAAATGGAGTTGTTCCAGGGGGATGTCCCAGTACTTACTGTTAGACCATATCATTTCCATTGCTCAAAGGTCCAGGTATTGTGCTCCTTAACACTAGAGCTGGGACGACGCGTCAATATAATTGACCTCATCGATTGCATAAATACGTTGATTAGCCAAAGGTACCGTGGACTTGCCATATTATTATACTGGTATGATGTTTGAAAGTGAAGATCAAACTGTTCCTGCAGCTAAACAATCTCACCGAAGTTCTTCAAAACTATGGGAGTATTTCAAACAAACAAAGTCCCAACAATCTAGTGGTATGTAATAAATGTAAATCACAAATTACTTTTTATAGCAGTACAACAGAAAAGGCCCGATACTTACTCAATATATAAGAGAGTTATGATGCGCAACCCTTTACAGATTAGCCATAGATGGCCATAATGTATATTGTACACAGTATATCAGAAACAGTTGTATTGCTCAACCATGTAACGATTGGAACAACAATACCAACAAACTGGTAAATCTGATTCACGTACCTTTTTCAATGGAGATGTAGCTGTATTCCGGCACTATGGATAGACTTTTGTATTGATGATAATAAGTCAACTTCCTCTTTCAAAGACCAGCTTATAAAGCTGTACAATTGTATTTATTGCTATTTTTTTAAAAATAAGAAAGCCGATTTATAGGGGATAATGCTTCCCTGCAATATGAGGTGCTTTGTTACGCACAAAATCACTGCCTAAAATGAAATGATAGTCACAATTCTCCAATAGAGTTGAAATGGCAAAATACAAAATCACTTTGCTCATTGCTATTTTTTAAATCATTGCTATTTTCATGTAGCCTAAAATTTGTATAATTATAGAAATAGTAAAAGTTCTGAAATACTAATTAAGTATTATAAGTAAAAAAATATAACTTAAAGTGATGGTTCAGACTAATATAACCCTAGGGTCCTTTGCACCTTGACCTCGAGCCAAACAACCCCCCATAAGTTTTTCCCTTGGTCAACATTGGTCAAGTTAGCGGTATCAGCCAAATGGCTTAGTGCAGGCGCTAATGGAACCAAGGGCGTATCTTGTAAATAACACCACTAATAATGCCCGGAATGGTACCAAACTTCTACAGTAGTACAAATAGGTTCTGTACTTACAAACTTTGCAATGCCTCATTTTATAAGTACACCAGAAGTATATTTAAATAACACTTGCCTGATGGCTGCTACTCTCGGCTGCTACCGCGATCCCGCAAGATCACGCACAGAGCACAACATGTATTGTCTAGCAGCCGAGAGTAGCAGCAATCAGGCAAGTGTTATATAAATATACTTCTAGTGACTTGTAATTAAATGCAATTGTATTGTGTGTAAAGAAACAATAGGAGTGTGTGATAGCAAAAAATTATTTAACATTATAATAATTTAACATTATACTCACTTTTTATTAAAACAGGAAGAAATATGTTGTACACACAATTTGATTGAAAATATTGTCAGTGTCTGGTAGGGCTGCTCGGTTATAAAAAATCATAATCACGATTATTTTAGTCAATATTGAAATCACAATTATTTTAAACGATTACTCATTGACTTTGGAAATTAGCATTTTTTGAATATGAAAAACAGTGAAAAGATTCTGACGTTGGTAGAAACAGAAGTAAGGCTTATCGTTTGAATGTTTGGATTTTATGAGACAGCAATGTCTTTCAATTATATTTGCAAATAAGTTATTTATATTTATTATATTATAAGTGATGATAAATGATCACTTCTAGATGTATCTTATTTGCTATTTTGCCTGCAGGTTTTTTATGTGCGCATGATAGACTGTGCTTAATTAAGTCTGCTGTAGAATCGCAAACAGCAGTTCAAACATACTACTGAATAGAAGTAACTCCACAAAGCCTGGCTTTCCAGTCGGTAGATTAATTGTTCAAAAGTAATACATGGCTCTACACTACAACTGCGCTAATAAAACACAGAACGAGAACATGTTTAACTGCTCAATGATAGTGGTGGGTCGTTACTTTTGTTGCTTTGAAATACTGAGAGATGCGCAATCTACTAAAGAAATGTGTTTCAGGAAACAACGCTGCAAGGACACAAATAAAATGACCTAAACAAGACTCACAAACAGACAAAGCTGATAAGCTAACTACCGAACAAAGTCACCTTGCTGTAATATATAAAATAGTGTAGACCATAGATCAGTGGTCTGCCTTTGTCACCTCATCAGCCACTTCTGCACAGCATTTCCCTAAAGCACGCAGAGCAACTCTGGTAAAATGGTGGCGAGATGGCAAATTATAACACTTGTCCAAAGTATGCAACAACATTCTAGAGCTGGCATTCTAAACTGTGCTAATGGGGCACACATCTTTGGCTAAAAAGTATGCAAAGGCATGTGTTATTGTTTTGTGCCTCCGCGTTCAATAGAGTTACACTGTAAAATGCATCTTTAGTAGATGAGTGAGTTTAGCTTTCGGGAGGGACAAAAGTGCGGTTGTGCGTGTCATTCGAACAAAAGACAAATAAGAGTTCTTACAAAATGCAATGTACAAAATAATAGTTTTGTTTCGATTACATAGTTTTTGTGATCGTTAGGAGCTGAAATTGAAATTGCAATCAAAATTTGATTAATTGCACAGCCCTAGTGTCTCGTGTGACATGATTACATTCACTAGAGTTTGTTTTATTTAACAATAGACTAATTTTAGCAACACATGAACATGGACCCACTACCTATCTATGCAATGAATTAACAATGATTGTTGTAAAGAATTACGAGAGCTATTATTTTGAAAAGGAAAATCTGAGTTTGTGTTGCTTGTATAATAAGCCGCTTTCCGACCAAGTAGTTACAGGAATGTAGTTATAGCATCCATGAGTTATAGGAACAGTCCACTTCTAAATTGTTCTACTAACTACTCTCCCCCAAAACCGGTTTTGCTATTTGCATTTGCACTGGCCAAATGGCCATAGAAACTGGTAGAAGGGGTAAGGGAGTGTTGCAAGACTGGCAACGATCTTCATAGCATCTTAACTAGACTTTAGCGTAGCACCACAACAATATTTCACAGTTGAATGAGTTTGGATAAACCTGGGTGTATGATTGGAGATAAGTGTGTAAATCATCTTATGTATGCGGATGATCTGGTTGTTTTCAGCCCAAGTAGTGCTGGGTTCCAACAGCTGCTTACTGTTTGTTCAGATTACGGGGCTGAAAACAACATCCAATACAATTTAAAAAAGAGTGTTGTGTTGATATGTCCTCATAATGGAGTTTGAATGGCGGCGTTTAAAGACTAAGCTGGAGGGAGTACTTAACAGAGAAACACAGAAGACGAAGACTCCAGCATAATGTGATGGAAGTAGTAGAGCAGAAAGCAACAGCCAAACGAAAAGACGGGCGTGACTTATCATGTCAAATTCCCTCTGCCTTCAAAAGTAGCTCAAAACTATTTGACCATTTGTGGTATAAGCGTTCCCTCGTGTGTTCAGTGCTGCAGGTAACGTTGTTACGTCTTTCAGGGCCACCCTTAAACCTGACAGATCTACATGCTGTTTTTTCTAGCAAAATATATGAAGGCTGGGATGTAAAAACATAGCCTAGTCTATATTTCATTTTTATTTATTCATAAATGTGTTACTTTATATGTTCAATCAGCTTACCCTCTGGTGTGTGCGTGAAAATCTGTGTTAGTGTGCATGCTGGGGGGATTTAAAGCGGTATACCGCTCTACCGCAGGATTTTCTTGCTAACTCAACCACGGTAAGAAAAAATCCATACCGCCCCAGCCCTAATTGAGACACAACGTGTGATTTGAGTTCCCTTAATTTTCCTGAGCAGCATATAATGTAATTATCTCTGATTGGAGAACGTTTGAAAAGTAAAGATGTTACTCACACAGCACAGAATGCTGAGCACTCCTTGAATGATTCTCCTGTCAGTAAAAACACAGGGGCATGTTTGTTGAGTCTGCATTGAATTCTAAAAAGTAGTGCTCCTGTTTTACCAGAGAAGCTCACATCCGAAAGCATACACAAATGAAATGGGAGGCTGCCATTGCCAATTGTTCACTATTTTCAAGGTCAACTTCTCAATTGCAAAAATAATTGAATTGCAATCTGTTGGTAATCAGTCTTCTTATTCCATCATAATATTGTTTCTTTATGTTGTATTATGTTTGGTTTCATTGCTGAAGATGCATATACTTAGTTTTGATGGGAACAAATTAATCAAATGCTTGGATATGTTATTAGTACCCTAGACATGCTTTCCAAACAATAGCTTATTAGATGAAATGTAGAGGAATGCTTATTCTACAAATATTGTGGCATAGGTTTATGTGCTATAACAACATGTTTTGCACCTCTCAAAATGTGAAATTGCCTACTGTTGGATAAAAAAAATAAAGGAGCCGACTTCAAGTAGTCCGATTCTACATGGATTAGGCCAGTTTCGTAATCATCTCAAAATCAATTGTCTCACAGACATGTCAGTTGAATAATGTGCCTATATTAGAAAACTCGATATGTACTATATACAACCATATATTAACAAAATATGTATTAATAAT
This sequence comes from Umbra pygmaea, assembly GCA_016801145.1. NCBI lineage: Eukaryota > Metazoa > Chordata > Actinopteri > Esociformes > Umbridae > Umbra > Umbra pygmaea. The sequence continues at coordinate 8,452 of JACXGM010031521.1, forward strand.
AAAGTGACTGTACATTCTGAAGAATGTGCTGTGTTATTGGAATAAAATGTATTTGTAGTAAAAAACAAATCCATGTGGCTGGTAAAACTTGGGCATCCACCAGCCACTGTGAAACAAGTTAGTATCCCACCCTACATGTGCTTTCTTGCTACTTTGCTGCTTGAGTGTGTTTCTGTTCTAAGTAGTAGCTCACGTGATCCTCCTCCCTTCAACAGACAACTCTCCCTGGTCCCACCCCCCACACACACTCCCCCCTGTAACATTGCCGTGGAGATGACGACCACGGTGGCGGCGGCAGCAGACTTTGCACCGAGGCATTCCAGTTCCAGTAAATGTCTCATTGCGTAACGTCTCTTATAAGATGAGTCACCCAATCTGAACTCACACATCCATATTCACACAGCCAGCCCACATGCTGGTGACTCCAGCAGCCCTGCCAACATAGCCCCACTGAAAAACAACATGGAATAGACCTTGTAAGTCAGGGGTGTTTTGACTGAAGAATAATACAGTCCATGAGAGAATATTGTTGTGAAATACTTCTTTTTTTTTACAACATTCTTTTCGGCACTGAGGAATTTTACAAAATGTTGGGCTTTTATTTTAACAAGCACAAGCAAGCCATTTAGGAATGTCTTTGGCGAGCATTTCCATTTAGGAATGTCTTTGGCGAGCATTTCCATTTAGGAATGTCTTTCGCGAGCATTTCCATTTAGGAATGTCTTTGGCGAGTATGTCAGGAGAAGAAATATACTATGCGGAATCCCCAAAGCAATTCTCTTGTTATTCTGAAAAACCCATCAGGCCATCTTCCACCCGTTAGATGCTCTCATTGTTAATTGTCTCTCTCTACCAACCACACACTTAGAACCACCAATTATCCAAGTCCAGGCTTCACAGTAAGAGCGCTGATTTTGACATTTCAGTCATTTAGCACACTCTCTGATCTAGAGTGACTAACAGGAGCACTTAGGTTTTCGAGGTGAACTCGACGGTACAGACAGATTGTTTACAATGTCGCCTCGAAGATTACAACCAAGCAAACTCTTGGATAGTGGCTTGAGGACCTGAGCACTTGGCTACCTGATGCCCTGCTGATTTAAGATTATTTTTTGCTACACAAAATAGAAAATTTGTAATATAGCAATGGATATACTAAAAGAGTATTCCCCCCCCTTGGAGTTTTTCCAAAGGGAAATCAATTATGAATCTTTTTCCATCATTTATTTTCACAAAATTTTCTGCAAAGTCAAAATTGAAGAACCATTCTAATTTACTGGAATATCAATGACTGCTGAAATCTATTTCTTCAAGTAAGATGTGCATACTATTACTGGCTTGCGTGACTGTCATACCTAATGAAATTTAGAAGACTGACAAACAGTAGGAACATCTGTATAACATCATTACTAACAAGAGGAACTTCTGTAGAAGAGCATCACTAAGGGTACAGTAGGTGCATCTGTATAAGAGCATTACTAACGGTAGGTACTCATCCTAAAAACCTCAAAAGCAAGCAACAAGAAGTGATGCACATTGGCTAAAAAACTCCCTAGTAACTCCCTAGATGGAACCTAGAGGGTGGCCAGTTCTCTTCTGGCTGTTCCAGGTGGGGAATCTACAATTTTAACATAAACAAATACCTTGATTAGATAGGTATACAGCCTCAACTAAGTCAATACTTGTAAGAAATACTTGTGGCAGAGATTACATCTGTACATATTCGTGGAAAGGTTTTAAATAACTTAGCATATCGAGTTTAGCAATATTTATCCATAATTTTTTCTGAAATTCTCATACTCAATGTCAATGTTTTAGGAATCATGGTTAAACAGCAATTGTCAAGTCTTGGATGGTAAATCAGATTTGACTGTAACCATGCCACTCAAGAACATTAACATTAGAAGTGTGTAGAGTTGGTCTTGTTTGGATGGTTATTATCCTACTGAAAGTTGAATTCCTTTTCCATTGTCTAGCATAGAGCTGAAAAAAATCTGGTTTTCCACTTTGATTTCACCTGTACTTAGTTGTATTATTTTTCCTAAAAAATCTCCCTAGTCTTTGATGTCAAGCAGACCGATCCTCTGATGCAGCCACAAAAATGCTTGAAAACAATATACTATAAATACATTTTTTTGTTGTTTTGGATTTGTCTCTAACATTTGGAATTTATGTGACAAGCATTATTGATCATAGGATGCATTTTATGAAATATAACAAATACACTGATCAGCCTTAATATTATGACCACCTGCCTAATATATATATATATATATATATATATATACACAGTCGTATGCAAAAGCAAAAATGTAGCCACCCCTGGCAATTGCCATAATTTTCATTTATAAATAATTGGCTGTTTAGATCAGCTATTTCATTTTGATCTATCAAATTACTGAATGACAGTAATATTTCGTTAGTGAAATGAGGTTCATTGGATTAATCTAAAATGTGCAATATGCATCAAATTGAAATTAGACAGGTGCATAAATTTGGGCACCCTTGTTATTTTGTTGATTTGAATACCTGTAACTACCTAGCACTGATTAATTGGAACACACAATTGGTTTGGTGAGCTCGTTAAGCCTTGAACTTCATAGACAGGTGCATCCAACCATGAGAAAAGTTATTTAAGATGGTTAATTGCAAGTTGATGATCTCTTTGAAGAGTGTCAACATTGGGGCCTCAAAACAACTCTCAAATGACCTGAAAACAAAGATTGTTCAACAATAGGGTTTAGGGGAAGGCTACGAAAAGCTATCGCAGAGATTTAAGCTGTCAGTGTCCACTGTGAGGAACATAGTGAGGAAATGGAAGACCACAGGTACAGTTTTTTGTTAAGGTCAGAAGTGGCAGGCCAAGTAAAATATCGGAGAGGCAAAGGCAAAGGATGGTGAGAACGGTCAAAAACAGCCCACAGACCACCTCAAAAGACCTATGACATCATCTTGCTGCAGATGGTGTCACTTTGCATCATTATATCATCAGCAGATACTTGAGAATAATATAGAGGAACAACAACAAGACAACGACACAAAACACTGCCCAAGATCTACTCCGCCATTTATGCAGAGGAACAAGTACAATGTTCTGGAATGGCCAACCCAGTCCCCAGCCCTGAATATCATTGAAAATCTGGGGTCATTTGAAGCGGGCTGTCCATGCTCGGCAACAATCAAACCTAACTGAACTTGAGATGTTTTGCAAGGAGGAATGGTCATCCAGAATCCAGACACTCATTACATGCTATAGGACGTGTCTAGAGGCTGTTATTTCTGCTAAATATTGATGTGATATTTCTGATAGGGTGCCCAAAAGTATGCACCTGTCTAAATTCATTTGATGTATATTGCACATTTTTTGTTAATCCAATAAACGTAATTTCACTACTGAAATATTACTGTGTCCTTTAGTTATTTGATAGATCTAAATAAAATTGTTGATCCAAACACCCAATTATTTATAAATGAAAATCATGGAAATTGTCAGGAATGCCTAGATTTTGCATACGATTGTATATGTATGTATATATACAAATCAGCCTTAACATTATGACAACCTACCTAATATATAGTCTGTTCTGACTGACCTGTGTCAGTGTTGTGAGTATGCTATCTTGAAACAAAGAGTGGTGATTAATTTCTGAGAATTCAAACAAGGAAATGGTGTTGGGAAAATGTATAAAATATTTTTCTGTATATGTAATTATCTTAATTACTGCTGAGATATTTAATTATCCTGTGTGATTGTAATAAACAAAGCTCTCAGTTGAAAAAAGCGCTGCTAGTGTCCCTAGGTGACATCGATTGTGTGTGTGTGTAGGGGCGTTTCAGAGTGATGTCGCCAGAGAGACATTCAAAGGTAACTAGCTACAGTAGCTATCTTAAACAGTCAACTGTCTGAACAGCAGATCAGCTAGCAGTAAGTAAAACATTCAGACTCAATCAATCAAATATATTTATAAAGCTCTTATTACAAGAACAGTTGTCACAAAATGCTTTGACAGATTCCTGCTTAAAACTAATTACTTTGTTAGGAAACAGAAGCACCAGGAAGATGTTCAGTGACAGGGAGTAAATTAACTAGCTTTTTAAAATTATGAACTATTTGAAAACATATTAAAGAACAATTAGGCATATTCAAGATTTGTTAATTTTCCATTTAGGTGGGCTACCCCTGAATTTAGTGCAACGTATGTCTTGCACTAAAACATTAGTTTGGGCACCACTGGCATAATGACATCTACAGTTATAGTTTGGTGAAAAGTCATTTATCTAAAATTGTAACTACCTAACAAATTATTGAACAGCTAAAGATTAAGTTGGGGCAGGGCAAATCAGAGGAGAGAGTAGATCCACAGAAAAGTGAAGAGAGAGAGCGAGAGAGTGAAAAGAGGAGAGAGAGAGAGAGAGAGAGAGAGAGAGAGAGAGAGAGAGAGAGAGAGAGAGAGAGAGAGAGAGAGAGAGAGAGAGAGAGAGAGA
>JACXGM010031522.1:0-12935 GCA_016801145.1 Umbra pygmaea
ATCAGCACCTCTAAATCTGAGGCCATGGTTCTCAGCAGGAAACCGATGGAGTGCCTACTCCAGGTAGGGAATGAGTCCTTACCCCAAGTGAAGGAGTTCAAATACCTTGGGGTCTTGTTCGCGAGTGAGGGAACAATGGAACGGGAGATTGGTCGGAGAATCGGCGCAGCGGGGGTGGTATTACACTCATTGTATCGCAACGTTGTGACAAAAAGAGAGCTGAGCCAGAAGGCAAAGCTCTCAATCTACCGGGCAGTTTTTGTTCCTACCCTCACCTATGGTCATGAAGGCTTGGGTCATGACCGAAAGAACGAGATCCAGGGTACAAGCGGCCGAAATGGGTTTCCTCAGGAGGGTGGCGGGCATCTCCCTTAGAGATAGGGTGAGAAGCTCAGTCATCCGAGAGGATCTCAGAGTAGAGCCGCTGCTCCTTTGTGTCGAAAGGAGCCAGTTGAGGTGGTTTGGGCATCTGGTAAGGATGCCCCCTGGGCGCCTCCCTAGGGAGGTGTTCCAGGCACGTCTAGCTGGGAGGAGGCCTCGGGGAAGACCCAGGACTAGGTGGCGAGATTATTTCTCCAACCTGGCTTGGGAACGCATCGGGATCCCCCAGTCGGAGCTGGTTAATGTTGCTCGGGAAAAGGACGTTTGGGGTCCCCTGCTGGAGCTGCTGCCCCCGCGACCCGATCACGGATAAGCGGATGAAGATGGATGGATGGATGGCCATAAGTTTGTGCCGCGGATTCCGAAAATGCTTTGCGGGAATATGTCATGATGACGACACATTAGCAATCTCTATTGTGTAGGCTCTGTGGGGCCATGAGAACTTAATACAGAAAAAATTATACCTCACCGTGCCATAATTAACATCCTCCTCCCAATTAGTGCAAACTGTAAAAAAACAAATTGTAGCAAAATGCAAAACACTATTGCTGCCAAACACAAGGTCAATTATTAGACAGTTACTCTAAAATTATTAGCAATAATAATGGTAAAAAGCACAACCATGTAATGTGCACTGCGTCTACAACTAATGACAGCTTATAAACTACGGTAAGTCAACACATCCCCCAGAATCTCAAGTCCAGTGTAACGTTAACTATATAAAACAGGTAACATTACATGATCAACAATTAACCTGTAACCTGTTTGCAGCCACTTAATAATTAACGCGGTGGCACCCAGCGGTACGTAAATGATTACGTTCATCAACTACCACAAGTTTGGCAAGCAAACAAACGCCCATTCATCTTTTCATAACATCTAGCGAATGACAGTCGGAGTAACCTACCGTTGCCTTGGACGTAGCCAAAACAAGAAGCAAGGTAACATTAGATGGCCAATGCTGAGCTAAAGATGTTTGCTAAACTATTAGGGTGTGTTTTCAGGTGCCTGGTAAAATTAGATGTGGTTGAACCAGAATCCTTTATCGTAATAGCACATATTTTGCATTCAGCGCTTCGTTTGTTTTTAAAGCCAGAGCTTATGATGAATGGCACAATAGATGCCAGTGCTGTCAACATGTTTGTGTTGTCCTCTCTCACTTGTGATCATGCGCAGCAGATACCCACACATATTACGTAGTACTTATGTTACGTAGGTATTTTATAATGCAGAGAGGGAAATAATATTCAGCTTATCAGACGATTCCTAAAAATAAATATTGTTCACGAGTCACGCATCTCGAGTCCGAGTCGAGTCTGAAGTCTTTTGAGGACGAGTCTCAAGTCAAGTCTGAAGTCACTGTGTGTGCGACTTAAGTGCGACTCGAGTCCGAGTCTCAAACCCTAGTCGCCATCTCTGCTACATAGCGCTTGTCCGACTAACTTCACAGCTTTAAGTCAATTAACAGTAGATACTTTACTCATAAGACACAGATGGCAATAGCTGTTAAACGCACACTTATTAAATCAAAGATCAGTTCATTCAAATGCGTTACATGAACTGTTGGCCGCAGCATAAAGTAGCGACCTAATCTGAACAGTGACTTTGGTGCCAATTTTCTAGGTTCTGCTTTTGTGGGCTCCGCGGGTCATTGGGGTGACTTGCACCAGGGGGGACTCGCCAGGGACAGCTTGCAGTTCTGGTTCTTCTTATTATTCTTCCTGTAAAACCGATACTACAGCCTAAACTGTACATGGTCGTGGGGCTGCCATTTTCAGGACTGGTCCAGATCACCGTAAGGACCTCAGACAGAAAAATTCTGCCACTTCCACCACTAGGTGGCGCTATAGCAGAAAAAATGTGTTTGCCCTCATAACTCCCAAACCGTACATTTAAGATACACATATCCACACGTTCCCTGAGTTCAGTTGAATCTTCTGACATAGGCCACGCCCATTTCCGCCGGTACTTTTACGCATGAAAAATTGTAATTTATCATAAACCTACTTTTTTTAACTCCTCCTAGACCGTGTCTCCGATCTGCATGAAATTTGGTATGTATGCTCACCAGACTGACCTGACAAAAATGTATCAAAATCCTTTTTTGGGATGAAAATTGCGCAAAATATGTACAAACAAATTTGTATAGCTAGCTACTTAAACATAAACTTTGCCATATCTTGGCCAAAAAAAGCTATCATTACAAAAATTTAGATTCTTGTTTGACATGACCATCTGAGGCTCCCCAACAAATTTTATGAAAATTGGCTACTAGGGGGCGCTACAAATACAAAAAGTTTATATCTCATCAACGGTTCATACGATTTTTACCAAATTTTGAGGCTACCATCTAGGGCCACTCTTGAGGCCACCCCTATAGTGGGGTACTCATTTGTCAAAGGGGGCGTGGCCTATGGGACCCAGTTTTGGATCCACCTGTTGTACTAATGTGAGCAACTTCAAATTTACAGTGTAGATGTGTAATGGTTACTGGACCTCACATACCAAAAATTACACATGGACCAATAATGGTGAGAAACAGGTTTTGTGCCCATAACTCCCATATTACACATTGCACAATAGAAATCCTTACATCCAATACCTTGAACTGAGGTGAATCTGATGATACAGGACACGCTTATTTTTGCTAACAATTTCTTTCACAATATTGCGCAATGCGCAAACCAACGTTTTTGAAATCGTCCTAGACCGTGCAACCAATCTGCACGAAACTTGGTAACTAGCATCTCCAGACGGACCTGACCAAATGCTATTAAAATTATTTTGTTACGTTAAACTATGCGCAATTGACAAACAAAAATATTTTTGTAGCTAGCTACGAAATATAACTTTAGTACATTGCTTCCAAATTAAATGTTATCATCAAAAAACCTGAGATTGTTGTTCAATGTCCCACTACGATGTTCAGTACCAAATTTGGTGAAGATCGGCCATTAGGGGGTGCTTTAATCAACATGTATGTGTTTTAGACAATAACTCCATACATTTAACTGGGATAATTGTGATTACAATATCTTTTCCGTAGTGATTGGTGATTGTTTGGCATGCCGCTCTGAAGCTCTGTACCAAATTTGTCATTAAAAGGTGCTGTCGTCAACGTACAGAAGTTTTTGCCCATTTACTCAATCAATGTTAATGGGATATTTACAACGGTGATGTACCACAGACCTTTTAGCTCACACCTCGATATTTTCTGACGTTTGCCTCGCCACTGTTATACTTTGGGGTCCACTTTCCATAATGACTATTCAAAAGTTTAAGCTTTTTTTAATGTGTCAAACAATATAGAACATATAGAAAATGTGTATTGTGAATTGCATAGGCTACAATTTCTTTTAAACAAAGGGACATTAATAATGAAAGTATTATGCTTTTATTTAGTAGATTTAATTGTGGTGTTCCATCCTATCCAATGTTTACTATATTTTTAAGCAGATTATCTATGCCGTATTCTGATAAAATGCCCCTCATTAGGGTTACTGTAGTACACTGGATCATGTGCCTGTGTATCTGGCAAACTTTATTTCCTGTTTGGAGTGTGCAGTGTTAGAAATGATTTGTTGTTAATCTAGTACAAAATTATACTATAAAACAATACAAAACATTTTCAAGAACAACTATCTATAATGTATAAGTTACAGAAAACAGGTTGCTAAATGTTTTATAAAATTGTTACCTTTGGACAAATGTAGGTAACACATTTTTTGGTTCTGTTTTGGTTTTTTGTTTAATGTGTAAGGAAAAGTGTACAGACAAGACGGGCAGATATACAAAAATTACTACAGTAAATTGCTACAGAACACATGATTTCGTAAATCAATGTCAATATTAAGCCCATTCCATGCACAATTAGGACAAATTAAATCAAAGATCAGTTCAATTCAAATGTGCTACATGAACTGTTGGCCGCAGCATAAAGTAGCGACCTAATCTGAACAGTGAAAGTGTTTTGGGATAAAGCTACAAAAAAATGTTGATAAATGTTCTTTTTTGTTTAGTATGTAAGGCACAGTGTACAGACAAGACGGTTACACATACATAAATTACTACATTGAATTGCTAGAGGACCCATAATCTTGCAATGTTAAATTAATCCCTGTCCCTGTACAATTACGACAAATTAAACCAAAGATTGGTTTTTTTAACAATACACCTTCAATACTATATATTTAAAATATTTCAAAAAAGCGATCATCCCCCAACACATAACTACATTGCTTTCCCGATCCACCCTGGTCTGAGTGACGCATCAATCTCCCCCCACCCTGCTGCACTTAAAGACATCAGTTACCTGTTTGTGATTGTGAAGGATGGCCAAATTCACTGATAAGTTATCATTATGTCAAAAAGACCGAAGCCCTCTGGTGCCCAGGGAAGAAAAAAAAAGAATAGAAGAGGAAGAAAAGGGGATAAAGATAGAGATAAAGTGATGTATGATCAGTTTATCTATGTTGCATTAAGCATAGCAGTTAGTTCGATGATGCTAGTAACGTTCGCTAATTTGACATAGCTTATGACATATTTATTTCAACTTGTGCACTATTTTACGGTATTTTATTTGGATTGGCTAAATTATATTATATATTAGGGGTGCGCCAATCCGATATTCAGTATTGGTATTAGTCTGATACTGGCTGAAATTACTGGATCAGATATTGTAGGAGCTGGGGGAGTAAATTCTGATCTGATACTATCACAGACTTAGTCCTAAACTGTCATACAAATGCTTAACACCTGACCATCATCCTGTGTTTAAGATATATTCATTTGTGTCCATTGCAGTGTTGTAAACTAACACAGGCCTATGTATTGTGATCAGTTCCTTGGCTATTACATTGCGCATCACTTTCATTGTGCTGTAATCTCCACGATTTGGTTGTGTTACAGTGACACAGGTGTATTATGCAATTCAAATATTTTATTAATTTTGAAAAATTCCTTTTAGCAACTTAACAGCCAGGCTTCTTCTTCATTAATTTTATTAAGTCATTTGTTTTAACTGCTGGTCGCGATTCTACTGCAGAGTTAATTAAGCACACTCTATCATGCGCAAATAAAAATATAAAAATGCTGAAGGCAAAATTGCAATTAAGATATATTTAGAAGTTTATTTAATATAATCAATATAAAAACATATTTGCAAATATAATTGAAAGGCATTTCTTTCTAATTAAGTCCAAACATTCTAAATAAGTATTGTGCTCAATACGCTGGTCACGGTCAACAACAAAGTCAGACAATGCATTCAACCACAAGAGACTCTCAGGGCCCTTATCTTACACCCAGAACAATTTACTTTTTACAGAAACGCATGTATCATTCCTATCTTGCACCTGGGCATATGGGACTTTTCCCTCCACAGACGTGCGTCGGTAAATTAGGGAATGAACTTGCATTCGTTGGGCGGTCAACGAAAAGAAGAGGCGTGTTCTGACGCAAACTTTCCCTGGTGCCATCTTGCAGTTCCCGAAAACAAATCCGCCACTGACCAGGAAAAACCTGGTTAACCTCTTCATCCCTAAGCGTTTTTCTGGTTTTGAAAGAAATAAAACATGCCCAAATCTAATGGAGTATATCTCCAAAACTACAAGGGCTATAAACTTACTCTTTGTATCAAAATGAAGGAAACACATGTGAGTTTTATCCTGAAGTAAAAGTATTAATGTGGGTACTAGTGTGTCAGAGTACATAAAAGTAGAACACAGAATAAATTTATGGAAATTTCAATTCCGCCTAGAAAAAAACAGGTTACATAGATAATAATATATGAAGGTCATGGATCAGCAGCTCTAAAACAGTTTAGAAACATACTTCTATGTCTGGTGAGTACATGTGTGAAATGTGATGTCATTAGTGTGAAGCAAACAAAAGTTATAATGGTTTTAGTTGAAGGAGTCCCAGTCGGCCTTTGAAATTTGGACATTTGGGGACATTTGGGCACCAATTTGACTTTTATCAGGTACCAGAGAGCAAAATTAATTTCATTTCACTAAAATATCACTATATGTGTATATTCCATGAACATACATCTAATTTGACTTGGTTTAAAATTTTTACCCAGACCTCTATGTTCCTATTGAAATAAACCATTCTATGGTAAAGTTTGACTCCAAAAAGGGCAGATTTATTGAAAAGATAACAACAACTTAAAAACAAAAAATGTAAACATCTTAAAACTATATACATATATGGTGACCTTCAGTGATTTAGCAATAAAGAATATGCACTTAGTACCCTTAAACCAGGCTTTTGAAATTGTTCTTATTACTATCCAGCACTATCTAACACATGTACATTCATTCATTGACAAATATGACTAAAATTCACTTTTCACTGTATAATACACATTTCACAGTATTTTGTCTGAATGTATAAATAATACAGTAATACACATGTTGTTATTGGTATTTGTCTGACTTAGTGGAGACATTGTTGGTTGTTACAGTATAAAACGACTATGTTATTACAGGCTTAGCGTCATTATTACATGCCTAGCTTAGTAAACAAAGGATTTCACTCAGCTAGTAGAGTGGCAACTGTTTTTTAATTCATACAATACAACTTTAGTATTAGTGGAGACACTATTTGTTATTACACTATAAAACGACTATGTTAGTACAGGCCTTAGCATCGTTACCATAGGCCTAGCATCGTTATTACAGGTCTAGCATAGTAAACAAAGGATTTCACTGAGCTAGAAGCGTGGCAAATATGTTTCAATTCATACAACACACATTTAGTATTAGTGGAGACACTGTTTGTTGTTACACTATAAAATGACTATGTTATATCAGGCCTTAGCATCGTTACTATAGGCCTAGCGTCGTTATTACAGGCATAGCGTCATTATTACAGGGCTAGTATAGTAAACAAAGGATTTCACTCATCTAGTAGCGTGGCAACTATTTTCCAATTCATACAAAACACCTTTAGTATTAGTGGAGACACTGTTTGTTGTTACACTATAAAATGACTATGTTATTACAGGCCTTAGCATCGTTACTATAGGCCTAGCGTCGTTATTACAGGCATAGCGTCGTTATTACTGGCCTAGCTTAGTAAACAAAGAATAGACGCGTGGCAAATATTTCTGTATTGATACAATACACCTGCTGTAGTATTACACTAAGTTATGTGATATTAAAACATGTATCATCTGAATTTACTTATTTATTTATATAAATAAAACAAACATATTGCATGTTATTTTGACTAAATGTAAAAATAATACAGTAATAAATGTGTTCACTTAGTGTATGGGCTTTTGTGTGGAACCGTTAGCATAACAAATCATAATACAATGATCATTATGCAGGAAGGCTAACCTTAGCTTAGCGGCTAACTAGTTGTGTGCTCATACAATACACCAGTAAAACAGTATTTGAAGTAATAAATAATAACATGTTTATGTAAAGACATAATAAATATAATGAAATAACAACATAACATACCGTTTTGATGCGGCATTCGGGGTGTACAGGTGCTCCGTTGTTTCATGTTGTTTCATTTGTTGTCGAAATGGTTCGTCATGTAACTCCAATGGAATCGTCAGAGTCTCAGTCAGGGAGAATATTTACAGTCCAATTTTCCTTTGCTAGTACTACCAAAGCCTCTGTAACTGAATATTTCTTGCTAGAACCTACCCTGTTGAGAAATTATATTGTAATCCATCAAAAACCGAGAGCACTACAACCACAATGCGCAAAGTGTGCGTAACTGAACAAAACAGAGAACTTACTTTGAACATACACGCGTTTAAATATTTCCTGTTCTGGTCGATTTTAACATGTGACATCTCTATGGAAAGGTCTTTCTCACCAGAACAGAGGGAAATACACCTTAGGACGATGTGTTACTTCATTTTTTCAGTAGATGGGGAGAGAAACCTTATGTTGTGCTTTGAGCGTCGACAGGCAGTCAAGTTCAAACCAGTGTGATTATGTATTATGCACAATGTATAGAAGCCTAAACTAATCCAGAATGTCTATAAGGCATTGAAATAACTTTCCAAGTGGAATTAGTGCCTGTTAGGACTACAACAAAAATATTGGCATCTTTGTGAAGGGTTGAATAGTGGCTTTCGACTGCTGTATTGGTTTCGTAGCTATGTTGACAAATGTTTGTTTATTGATCACATATATGTCGCATCAGCAGTGCCGAAAATGCGGTAGTCAATTTTGTTGTTGCGACTTTATGCAATCCTGCCTCTATATTATTTGCTTTTGGCAAAAACTGTTTGGATATATTTACAGATGAGATCCTTGCCGTTCTAGCAGTATATAACATGACGGGTTTTGGGCATGTTTACAATATGTAATTAACCAATGTATGTGACGTGCACGAAAAGGTCCCGGTACCGGGTACCCTTGGGATGAACAGGTTAAAAGTCAGTGGCGTGTTTTTCAGATGCTATTTTAAGGGCACATGGTTGGCCATAATGTAGTGTGTGCATAATGTGCATACATTTTATTGCTCCTCTTATCTACACAAATGAAGCAGTTTCCATTATTGCATAAAATAATTAGAAGGAAAATATTACCACACAAGGGAAATCATTGTTTGTCTGAAGAGGGGAAAAAACACTCACACATCTAGTATAGAAGCTAGAATACCTTATCCTCTGCCAGCGTGCATTATCATTTAATTCCTGACCAATTACAGGTATTTATTTTTATTTTCTTATTGTGCATTTACTGTAGTTTTGGTCTTAAAAAGCATCTAGAGTGGCATTAAATAGTCTTAAAAAGTCTTAAATGTAATGTCATTACACCTGCTAGAAAGGCAAGGCGAGTAAGGATGTAGAACATTTGCTACATTTTGCATATTGCATTCAAGTTTGTGTATAGTTATTTATTTTTTTGTGTATCTTTTTGTATAGTAGGTTGTATCTGTTATTTATCATTTGTGGAGTGTTACTTATATACTGTAAGAAAGGCAAGGCAAGCAAGGATTCTGTAATATAGATTTTTTTCTCCAATACTCTTATATAATATAAACCTAATTTATATTGTATTTGTAATTTAGTTTTATCTATGTGTTTGTTTCCAAAATATTTTCAAAATAAAAAAACCAAGACAACGCTGTGTAGTTTGTTTCTGTGTGAGTGTATGAACACAATGATCAGTGGTGGAATTGTCTGTGATTCCAGGGGCACCAGGTGAAATCTTGCCTAGGGCAGCAAATTGGCCAGGGCCGGCCCTGGGAAAACCACTTGATGCATTCATTGTGTTGAGCTATTTCAATTGCTTTTGTTTGATATGTACATTGTAAACAGCTGAAAATCTGTACATATTTACAATAAACCTGATTTGCAATGGGGGTTGAATAATTTGCTTGCAACTATTCCTACTGTAGCTTCTTCAGTTTATTTTAAATATTAAGAAATACTGTTTTTACAGCATGTTTAAGATAGTGTGGAAGATTTTTCCTTGTAATGATAAATTAACAGAACCATAACCATTAAGTTGGAAATGCAATGTAGCACAAAAGAAAGAGTCTTTACATGGCGTGTCAACAAGGTCAACTAGATATACTTTTCTTAGAATGCATAGAAATTATTGTTATATGATTTGTGGAATATTACTCTGTACTGTTTGGTCTTCCGTAAAAGCTGTATATCTTGCAAACTTTATGGAGCAGGGACAAAAGTTATAAAAGGTTAGGAAAGGAACAAAAATGATGGAAGAAGTTGATTAACTGTAGAATGCAGATATCTTTAGAAGACAAAAGTAAGGAGGCTTTGAAGCTCACCACATGGGGGTCTGCTGTGTTCTAAATGCCACTGGAATTGGAGGGCCAAGATCTACTTCAAAGCAACAGGTCTCCATACATACAGTTGCCAAATGGGAGAGAAAATGCATCTCTTGTCAACCAATGATTGGTGGGTTTGAAATCAAACTGTTACAGTACTGACCAATTGTGATCAGTATCAAGTCCTGTACAATGATGTCATGATGTCTATATATTTTGGGAGAATCCTGGTGAGGGGACTTCTCTCTGGGCTAAAGATGGGAAGTCAGATTTTATAACAATAAAGTCTTTATTTTGCGCTAATTATCTCCAGGTCTCTGAGTGTAATTAATTAATTATTAAATGCATAAAAAAGTTACGACAAAATGGCGACCACAAAGGGACGGATTTAAACTCATTTTTAGCCCTGTTTGAAGGGGCGGAACGGAGGAGCCGAGCGCGGTTCCCCAGCAAGCGCACTGATTCGTGAGTTGACTCACATAGTATAGGTAAATTATCTGTGGAACTGCGTTCTGAGCTCACCGAACCGAACCGTAACAACAGATTGGGTGAGTTTTCCGACCAAGAATTCTAATTGGATTGAGACAGAGAAATGTTTTTAGAGCAAAATGCGCAAGTAAAACAAATGTATGCTGGGATTTATCCTGTACTAATGTTGTTTATAAGTTGTAAATAAGTAAAAATCCTACGATAACGCGCTGGCTGTTAAAAGGAAAATGGAATGTATGTGATCAGCTGCGGACAGAATGGGTAGGTCACGTGGAGTGTAGATAAGGTAGTAGTTAGAGTACCCTATGATACCGGATAGCCACACAGTTTTGCGAGGGTGGGGGCTTATTGGATAGGGGAAGTTTAAGTTCAGTTTCCTATGAAAAACGTGATATGAACCAAAAATATATCAGACTGATGTGGTAGGAAGCCAATAGACTGTAAAACTTTGCGGTTTCTGAGGTAAACAAATTAATTTGTTCTATCGCGGGGCCCTTGGATCCAAAAATCTAGTTGTTCCTGGCCAAACAGCTGCAATTTATTGGGGCAGACTCTTGAAAAGACTCCGACTACCATTTCATTGTCAATTTGGCAGGCAGATTCCCTTGGCCTTGATTGCTGGAAGGTCGGAAGTCGTACTGATAAGGTTCCGTATTTGTAAATGTATACATGTTGTGTATGAACACTTGAAACTGACGAGGGCCTGCTTGTCTTTTGAAGTAAGTTCAAGGATGCGATTGGAGAGAGAATGACCTGTAAATAATGAGGAGAAATGATTGAGTGTGATTGAACTGAGTGGATTATGAACCTAGATGTGTTGTGATATTGAATGTATAACCAGTAGAATGTAAATAGCTAGGTGATGACAAAATTGGAAGAATAAAGTTGGAGTTAAAGTTCCCGTATTAGACGGGGCAAAAGGAGTCGATGTAACTGCCGCCATATAGCACGATCGACAGATTAAATATCAACGGTAGAGAAGCTAGCTAATAGTAGGATAGGGCTGGCTACGAAGCTGACAAAAACAACAAACAAAAAAAAAATTACGGGTTCCCAAAGCGGCTATTGGGGGATGTTTTGGGAGGGAAAGGGCACTGACTTAACAAGGAATGTGAGAATTATGCTATGACACTATTGTGTGTTATTTGTGGGGGTGAACAGAGATTGTCGATATTCAGAAAAAAAAAATATCAGGGAAACAAAACCAGACACCAATTTGGCAGTCGGTTAAACAGAAGAACATAGCTAGTCAGCTAGTCATTTAGATTAAATACAGTCAATACATACTCAGTTAATTAGGAAAATAAAATGAAATCGCAAACACACATAGTTGTAACTGATTATCAATTCGGGAGTCATTGAAAATTTGGGGAAATCATTATAACGTTACGTTAACACACAGGCTCACAGGACGCCGCAAAGACAGGAAATGAGTTTTAGCAAATCGTAGGTCAGAACGACACTGCAAACACATGGACATTTGATAGGATAAAATGGAATGGGTGGAAATTATAATTCAATCAATTCAAAGCGAGCTGAATGCAATGTGAACTATATAATTCTCTGTAAGATAACAACGGTGAAAAAATGCATTTGTAACATTTTGATGTAATACTAGAGAGGAACTATTGGGGGCAGGCAACAAAACCGCTAAGACTTTTGAGAAGTGAGAAGGAAGTTGCAAACCTAGGCCCACACCTCAGTACAGTAGGTGGCGGTAATGCACCATTGAAGTTAGATGACAACTGCCGCTAACCAACAACAAAGAAAAACTTTGCACGTTGTTGTATCCAAACTCAAAGTAATTGCTGAACAAACGATCTTGTTATCTTGTACACGCACCCATATATTATATATTCTCAGATACTGATGCTGTATTGGATTACTATTGATAGAGTAATGAAACAAATACTAGGCGATTGTTGGGTATTACATACAGTTCAGTGCTTTGACCTCACAAATGAGAATTTTTTTTAGATTAAATGCGATGGACGCTTTGTGATTGGAGGAAACACAATTGAAATCAATGGTAGATATAGAAACACACAAAAGGGAAATTCATACAGAGGCCATACAATAATTAATTAGCTGTGAAATGTCAAAGTCAAAGTCAAAGTGGTTTATTTATCATATGCATTGAATAACATACATCATCCTATGCAGAGAAATTCTTTTTGACATGGCTCGGCGATTCTATGCAGTGGGCTTAAAAACAAGAATTACAACAATATAAGAATTTTAAAATAGTAATGACAATAGTAATAATAATAATAGTAATAATAATAATAATAATA
>JACXGM010031523.1:0-12934 GCA_016801145.1 Umbra pygmaea
CATTAGTTTGGGTCTATGAGCCTGTGTCATTAGTTTGGCTCTATATCCCTGTGTCATTAATTTGGCTCTATATCCCTGTGTCATTAGTTTGGCTCTATATCCCTGTGTCATTAGTTTGGCTCTATATCCCTGTGTCATTAGTTTGGCTCTATATGCCTGTGTCATTAGTTTGTGTCTATGAGCCTGTGTCATTAGTTTGGTTTTTTGAGCCTGTGTCATTAGTTTGTGTCTATGAGCCTGTGTCATTAGTTTGGGTTTTTGAGCCTGTGTCATTAGTTTGTGTCTATGAGCCTGTTTCATTAGTTTGGCTCTATATCCCTGTGTCATTAGTTTGTGTCTATGAGCCTGTGTCATTAGTTTGGGTCTATAAGCCTGTGTCATTAGCTTGGATCTATTAGCCTGTGTCATTAGTTTGGTTCTTTGAGCCTGTGTTCTTAGTATGGGGGTTCTTTAGGGTTCTACTGTTTAGGGTGGTTATATATTCCTGCATTGTTTTTGTTGCCGTAAACAACTTGCTTTAATATTGTATATGATTACATTATATGTATGTTTATATCCATTAAGTGCTGTTAGGGGGTGTTTGAGAACTAACTTTCGAGAAAATTTGCTATCCTCAATGGCTGAAAAATCCTACATCGGCACATAGTGTCTACTAGCAGTACAGCTGACAGAGAAGTATTGGTGATCTGTTTTATTCAGTTGGGAGAGCATGTGTCTTAACCATCCAGGTTTGTGGGATTGATTCCCAGTGTGGACTAGTAAGAAAAAAGGTCTGAAAATTTTCTGCATGCCAAAGAATCTCGTCTTTGTATGTGACTGTGCGTAAGAGTATTTGCTTAGTGAATGTGCCTGTTAAAATGAGGATGGTGTGTGTTTGTTTGTTTTGTTCCCAGGGGGAGTGAAACTGGGCCTGTTTAAATGAGGATGGTGGGTGTGTTTGTTTGTGTGTTTGTTTGTGTGTGTGTTTGTTTGTGTGTTTGTGTGTTTGTTTGTTTGTTTGTTTGTTTGTTCCCAGGGGGGCTGAAGCTGGGCCTGTTTAAATGAGGATGGTGTGTGGGTGTGTGTTTGTTTGTTCCCAGGGGGGTTGAAGCTGGGCCTGTTTAAATGAGGATGGTGTGTGGGTGTGTGTTTGTTTGTTCCCAGGGGGGTTGAAGCTGGGCCTGTTTAAATGAGGATGGTGTGTGGGTGTGTGTTTGTTTGTTCCCAGGGGGGTTGAAGCTGGGCCTGTTTAAATGAGGATGGTGGGTGTGTTTGTTTCTGTTTGTTTGTTTGTTTGTTTTTTTGTTTGTTCCCAGGGGGGCTAAAACTGGGCCTGTTTAAATGAGGAGGGTGTGTGTTTGTTTGTTCCAGGGGGGGTGAAGCTGGGCCTGGGGGACTTCATCTTCTACAGCATGTTGGTAGGAAAGGCCTCTGCTACAGCCAGTGGGGACTGGAACACCACGCTGGCCTGCTTCGTAGCCATCCTCATCGTGAGTACAACATACCTGCCCCAAATAACCCTAACCCCTACCCCAAATAACCCTAACCCCTACCCCAAATAATCCTAACCCCAAATAACACTTCCGATTTATTTCGATAGACGTGTTGACATGCTTTGTTAGGTCACTTATCAAAGTAGAAATCAAATATCGTCAGAGTATAACAGTAGTCAGTGCAATGGCAAGCATGGTGATAATCTGTGCGTTGACTCCTTCCTGATGTTTGTAGATGTTAAGTGGTTGCTGTGTTTCTCTCGTTCCAGGGCCTGTGTCTGACTCTTCTCCTCCTGGCTATCTTTAAGAAGGCCCTGCCAGCCCTGCCCATCTCAATCTTCTTCGGCCTGGTGTTCTACTTCGCTACGGACAACCTCGTCCGGCCCTTCATGGACCAGCTGGCCCGGCATCAGTTCTACATTTAGCAGGACGTCCTTGACCCCCCTCCCCCCACCTCCCTCACCCCCATGGAACACCCATCAGCAGCACCAGGGTATATTCATTAGGGCACACTGTAGCAAAATGTTTCACAACATATTTTTTATATGAAACAAACAGGATTTCTTATTGGACAAATGTAGGCAGGGCTGTCCCTGGATCCTAATGAATACATCCTGACCCGAGCTTCAATGGGCCAGAACCAAGGGGCCCTGTTATCCATTCACGCCCATGCGCTCATGAGTGGATGGGAGATCTTACATTTTTTCGTCTGCCTTTGAAGGATTGAACGAGGGAGTTCCTTAATCTCCACGGCAACTATTGCCGCGCTTCAAGTTCTTATGATTTCTTCATGCTTTGACACATTGTCGTGTGATTTATCTGCCTTTCTCCTCTGATTGTACTTGCTCTCAGGGGCCCTCTATAGTTGAACACCAGTACTACCACAGAACTAGAATTGGAATTGATCATTATGTTGCCAAGGGAAATGGTGCATCCAGGAGCGCTGATGTTATTTTATATTCGACTCAACCATGACAAACTGACCAGGATGTACAGTAAAAGAAAATGGTACTCCCAAATGCCTCTGGAGAAATTAAAAGTACTTGAGAGAGTTCAGACTGAACACTACCGATGGTGAAGACGTTTCATGAAATTCACGTTGGAGAAATTTTTAACTGATGATGAGAACTTTGATTATAACTGGGAAATGTTGATTGTGCTGCTTGATTGTGCTCTTTTGAAATTGACTGTCAAGTTACTTTGTCCATCCATCACAAATATGTTGTTTTCTAAATGCTTCCCTATTTCCAATGTAGTGCTCTGGTCTAGTACTGAACTACACTGGGAATAGGGTGATATTTATCATGCAGTCCAGGATTTCTTTGCAAGTTTTTTTTTTCCAGTCAGCCCATGAATTCAGTGTGTTGACATGTTTCACAACATTTCATTTTACAGAACAGGATGCTTGAACCATTTGTGTAGCTTTTATAAGACTTTGAGATCTGTCAGTACCATAACACAGATTTATATACACGAGACTCAGTTGATCCCAGTCTCCTTTATGCATTTAGAACGACAGGTGTCTGTTCATATTTTAGTTTCTGAAGTGACTGTAATTTAAATGAGATGGACCCCAATGAGTGACGGCGAGTTCAGACTCTTCCTGTGGAAACACATTTGACCTTTGACCTACTTGTTATAACAAATGCAAAAAGTTGATCATGGCTGGCTTACAACTGAGAGGCACTATGATGTGTTAGGGCCACACAACCTAGACCTGGATAAAAAACAAACATGTCCACTGAAAATGTTTTTTGTTCCTGAATTCACAAGCGCCTGAGTGTTGCCTAGGGTCTCTGTCATGGCTCGGACCTCAGTCTGCCCAACATTTGGAACACAGGCCTGGTGCTAGGTATATATATAGAACCGGTACTAGGTATGTGTATAGGACCGGTACTAGGTATATATATAGAACCGGTACTAGGTATATATATAGAACCGGTACTAGGTATGTGTATAGGACCGGTACTAGGTATATATATAGAACCGGTACTAGGTATGTGTATAGGACCGGTACTAGGTATGTGTATAGGACCGGTACTAGGTATGTGTATAGGACCGGTACTAGGTATGTGTATAGGACCGGTACTAGGTATGTATATAGGACCGGTACTAGGTATATATATAGAACCGGTACTAGGTATGTATATAGGACCGGTACTAGGTATGTATATAGGACCGGTACTAGGTATGTGTATAGGACCGGTACTAGGTTCAGTCTCTGTGGGACACTGAAACTACCTTCTTAATTTGTTCCTGACCAACAAATGGAAATGATTGAGTTTCTAATTTCTGTTAAATGATGACGCTGATTACTTTGCTGCTCTCCACATGCAGCTGATCATGTGTTTACCGCACGGTTATTCATTTCAAATGTTGCTTTTTTAAATAAATTTAGTAATTTAACATTGTTTCGTGTAACTTTTTTCAGTATTTGACACTTTCTTAAATTAAGCTTAATGGACTAACATTTTTGCCATATTGTATTTTTTTACTGTCAGTGAGCTTAGAGATTGAATAAAAAATACCAGTAAGTTAAGAATTAAAAAACCCAAACACACAATGTGGAATGTTTCAACTTGTGCTGTATCATTCTTGTCTCCAGTCCCTATACCTTTGATCAAAGTGTCAAAAGGCGTGTTCCTACCACAGTACATCTGTGATCTGTCATTGGTACATTGTCTGACATTTACAAATAATGTGTAGTTATTTATGACGAAAAGTGATTTGCAGATTAGCCAGTTTCGACTCGCTTTTTTCAAAGTTGTCGGAATGCGTCTGAAGTCCTCGGCCCGTCGCTAGCATGTGGACAACTGAAGCTTCCTTTGTCCTGGTGTTTGGCGGTGCCCTCTGAGGCTGGTGTCCCCTGATCTGACAGGCAGAATTTAGCATGTTGGGAACAATGTGGGAATTCAGTGGAATTTTTAGTGTTTGCTTTCCGTATAGGTACTCTGTTCCGAACTATATCCATGGTTATGGGCAGCATGTGTGGATCTGTACAGCTGTAACCGTGGGAACCATTTGGCTGTTGGCATGTTGGACAGGACGGCAGGCCTTCATGCTGTGATTGGTTAGTCATTGTTTAATGCTTTTTATTAACCAACAGGAGGAACTTTGCCCAAATACCCTTTTCTGTGCATGATGGTGGGTTATGGTTTTTTTTTCCTAGCAGGTTCCACAAATAGTATTTTAAAATGTTATGTTGGAATAGAAAATTGGATTTACAATCAAATATATATTATAGAAACAGGCCAAATTCCTACTTTGTGTCAGTGTATATGTACCCTGTGTGTTTGCCTGATGAAAATGTTATTATGCTCATTTAAAAAAAATGTAATTGGGGTGATGCTTTATTTAGTGCCAAGTTTGACCAAGTCAATTTGGGTTTTGAAAGAGCGAATTACAGGAAGGAGGCACTCAGCTTTGCAGTTCCATGCTCTTTGAGACATTAATCTCCTGGTAAGACTTTAATCTGGTGACTTTATTAAGACTGGAGCTGTCATCCTTTACGCAGAATAGGCTCAGTGTCATGTTAATGTTATCAATATATGCCACTGTTTCTTTGGACAGGAAACATTTTCTTGCTTTGGCTATACTCGAAAAAATAATTATTTGAAATCAAACCATTTTTTTCTCCAGAGTATTTTCTTAAGAAAAAAAACCTTTTTGTATGTAGTCCTGTTTTTTCTAGTTACCAAAAATATTGGGACAATCCAGTAAATTTAAATGTAATTCCAAGAGCCTGCAGAGTTCTGAGAAAGATATCTTGTGGAGAGATAAGACAAGTTTAATAGGTCCCAGTGGTGGCAGAAGGAAAGGATGGAGAGGAAAATCTACTTCCCAGGGACATTATGGCTGCCACTGAAACATGCTCACTTGTTTTCATTGGCACAACCGTTGAACAGCAGCAGAACACATTTTAAAGCAGTGACCAATCAACAAGGTGTATTTGAGGAGACTGATAAGGGCATTTTGCCAGTTGGTAAAATGTAGTGCATATAGGAAATCATCATAATCTGTCAAAATCCTTAACTTATGCCACGTTAAACCCTGGAAATTAAAATAAATTAAATCTAACCTCTATTTACACAACCCTCAACATCAAAGTGGAAATAATATGTATTCTGAACAATTATTATGTAATTAATTTAATACCTGTTGTGGATAAGTGATCAGCCTTAGAGCAGGGCCGTATCTAGCAGGGGGGCTAACACGTTCACCTGGCAACACAATATTAAGGCGTGAACACAAACTCTGATTTTACTTTTCAAAATAATAGCTTTCGTAATTCATTACAATAATCATTGTTAATTCATTTTTCTTTTTCGTTTTCAAACTGTTGCCTTTTTACTGTACGTTACTTGAATTAATCTTTTAGAATTTTTATTGGGTTTTGATTTCAGGCTGTAAGAGAAGAAAAGTGACTATTTCAAAAAGGGTATAATGATAACAATTATACACACTGTACATGTGAAGTACTCAACACAGGGCAAGCATTCAGATGTTGTTACAGTGTCTGTTCATTTTAGTTATGATGTTTTGTGAGTTTTGACGCTAGGCAGGCAGGGCACAGCACATTGTGACCATCTTGTGATCTCCAGTAGTCTTACCCTCCTCTCTTATAGGTGGTTTCTGTACTATACATACAGCTTAAGGATGTGTGAACTTACATCCAAACAGACCTCATCTACAAACTGAATATTTTCTAATGAATACTTTGACTGTCCTGTATTTTGTATTTTAATGTGTAACATAATGCTGTCTTATACTATTATGCTTCATCTTGGCCAGGTCACCATTACAAATGAGAATCTGTTCTCTGTTGACCTAGCTTGTTATTATAGATTGGTTTAGTGTTCACCGTCACATCTTCATTTTATCAGAACTAGTCTTTTATGTGACAACTGGTTTATATTTACCATTACCAATTCCATTTGTTGGTTCAGAGAAAATCAACTGCTGTTGTAAAAAGGGCTTTATAAATAAATTTGATTGATTGATTGATTGATTGAAATTTGATTGTAGTAGAAAATGAAAATGAATCAGTGTAGGTGCAAAAAATAAGTTAACCACAAATTGAATTGGTTAATACGTGCTTAGAATCACGTGGGTAAATGATTGGCTACCAAATAAATAATTAAAGGGGAGATCATGCCATTCATTGATTGCCATATTGGGCACTAGATCACTGCTAACATACCGTATGTGTGCTTTGCTTATATGTGGAATGTAATTTATATCTTGTAAAATAAGGTATGACTCAGAAATGAGGAACAAAACCTTTAGGGGTTATTGATGTATACCGGTACTATATTTGTATGTTAATCAACTGTTTGATTGTGTGTGTGTAAATGTGTCTCCATGTGTTTGATTGTGTAGCTGTGTAGGTGTTATAGGTGTGAGCGTAGCTCAGGATAGCTCTCCACTAACAGGATTAGTGATAGGGGAGGTAGGTGAGAATGGGCTGTCATTTACAGGAAATACATTAGGCTTTAAATAGTTACAAGAGACATGGAACAGGTGACCAGTCAAAACAGGTATCAGCTGGCTAAAACCGGTATCCGCTGGCTAAGAGGGGGATTAGTGACGTTAACCGTAACACATCCCCCTTCACACGGTTGTCTTCGTTTGACAAACCAATCCAAGTGATTATCTTTAGCCAGAAAGGAATTCAAGAAGCTGGTGATCTGCAGACATTTGCAAAGCCTGACCTATAGTAGTTTGTGTCGACATCTGCCTCTCTTAGACCAACTAAACCAAATAACACCTAGAGAAGCTCTTGCTCTACCAAAGTGAAGAAAAGAAAGCCAACGAGACGTTGACGGAACCTTGACACAAAGGGTGACGATAAACAAGACAAGAAGCACGCCCTGACGTGACAAAGATAAAGATGTCAAAGGACAAGTTGGAGGGTCTGGTGAAGCGCATGGAGGTGACCTTGTCTGAAATGGATTCTCTGAAGCTCCATTGTGGGAAGCAAAGCGACGAATTGAACCAGCTGGTGTTGGAGCTCCGCAGAGAGAATCACGAACTTCTGGAGAAGTACACCCAGCTGGCCCACGAAATGAAGGAAGCCAGGGAGACCATAGAACAGCTACAGGATACCAAGTTTACCTTCGATGCCAAGGAGAGACAAGCCCGGAAACTCAGCAAACAGCTTTGAGATGGATTCTGGCAGACTAGGTGAACTGAGGACTAGAATCTGTGGTTCATCTGTACCCGGAGGGCAGCGTAGGGGCAATGGGGTAAAACGGGACACAGAGGGTGGTACTTAGAATGATGTGATGAGGTGGGGCAGGAAGAGGTTAGGGTGCAATATTATATTATTGGCCGAAATTGGGTAAAATATCTTAAAGAATAGGGATGGATTGTTTGTATTTAAAAGGATAATGCCTGATTTCGGTTTTGAGGCAGGGTTTGTAAATGTAGACTGTTTGTTTAAATCTAAGTGGTGTGTGAGGCAACATCAACATAAGTTGTCTCAGCGTATTTTTTCATTCTGTGGAACGTTTGAAGTGACATAATTTACATACTTTGCAGATTTGAAGCAAAAAGACAATCATAATATCTGTAGAATACATTAAGTTATATACTCCAAAATGAGCTTTAATCAAGGTTTTGATCATTTGCTATATTGTATTTGTAGTTCCATGGTGTATGGCATTGTTGACAGTATGAACCGATAGACAGAATGCTGGGGTATGACGTGGAGTCGTGCTTTAGTGAAAATTCAGTGATCGCTTGTCAGAAAATGTTAAGGACATAAAGGGATTCTTAAAATAAATTAATAAATGTCACTATATTTGAAATACGATTTTTGACTCAAATTATTTTCCATATGTGATATTGCCTTAATTACCAGGTGTCGGAGAGTAGGCTAAATTATGTTGAAACAAACAGTGGGGATTAAATTCAGAGAAACGGAAAGTGGTATCGATCCTAGTGACGCTAATCGATCAACACGAGGCGTAATATCGGTAGTATCGATATTTTGGGATCGATCCACCCACCCCTAGTTCAAAAATACGGTATATGGTTCGAACAGATGACTTTGGCTCCATTATGCTGTCAGCCAGCAGCACGCTCACCGCTATCCACAAGGCACTTTGGGAGAATAGTGGTGATAGGTAAATTTTTCGCAAATAGATAGTACTGTGTGAGAACTGAGAGAGTACTGATAGTACTGTGTGAGAACTGAGAGAGTACTGATAGTACTGTCTCCCAGCCTACATGATGTCAGCCACCAGTGACGTCGCTAGGACTATTTTAACCACTGGTGGCACACTATTGGAATAACCACTTTGAAAACATCAATAGGAATTTGTTATGGACCTATTATAATAAATATTTTGTCAGCAATAAAATAATTGAAGTGTATTTTGAAATTGTCCACCGTATCTTCCCAACAAATCCAATTTTTAAGAAATTTTTACACGATCTTTCTGAGTCCTGCACATTTTGTGTTTTTTTCACAGAGTCAATTACATATCTGTTGTGTGAATGTATGTATGTCAGATGGTTTTGGATTGATGTTGAGAATGTATTTCATGTATTATGTGGCTCTAAGATAATATTACAACAAAGAGATTTTTACTATGAAGGAATGATTTAGATAAGTGCCTTGTTTTCTTTTTGAATCTTTTAATTTTATTTGGAAAATTTTATATCCATTAATGGTCTGACAAATATTCACCAGTTTAAAAATGATTTGAAATTATATTTTGAAACTTTAAAAGAGCTGTAAAACAAGAACTCCACCCAGACTCTAAATGTTTACAAATGTATTCACACCTTTTTGTTAATGTATGGTTGCTTTTATTTTATGTATCTTTTTTGTTATTGTATATTTAAGTGTATAAAAAAGTTTATAAAAAAACATCACTGGTGGCTGCCAACATGTAGGCTGGCAGGACAAAGTACTATCTCCAACTCATTTGTTTTATAGCCCCCCCAAAATAAATGTACATTATTAAATCGATTGAAGCTTGAGAGCGGTTATCTCTGAACTGTACATGTTAGAAGCTAATGCTTGATACAGAATTATGAGATTCAGCTGCGAATAATGAGTGGTAGATTGTTTATGTCGGTTCATCAGAGCCGGAGATATTGCGTACCCCACCATGACTACGCTTCGATCAGCCGCAGTCTGTGGATCTTAATTGGGGACGCTGGACTCGCATTATGTTCCGGACCAGAGTAAATGGATCTTAAATGTGGACACCGGGCTCACATTACGTTCGGGACCGGAGTGAATGGAACAGTGTGTAGTGCATCAAACCCATTGTGTGATACCATTCCGTTTCCCCCAGTCCAGATGGTAATGCGAGGCAGGTGTCCCCAGTTAAAATCCACTGAATGTGGCTGACCTCGATATCCTGTCCATGAATATTACAAACAGGATTGGTGACAAAGCGCAGACCTGGCAGAGGCCAACCCCCACTGTGAAAGAATCCGACTTACTGGCGAGACCCCGGACACAGCTCTTGCTTTGGTTATACAGAGATTGGATGGCCCTGAGCATAGACCTCCTCACCCGATACTCCCGCAGCACCTCCCACATTATCTCCCAGGGGACCCGGTCATATGCCTTCTCCAGATCGACAAAACACATGTAGACTGGATGGGCATACTCCCTGGCCCCCTCCAGGATCCTTGTGAGAGTAAAGATCTGATCCGTTGTTCCACGGCTAGGATGAAATCCACATTGCTCCTCTTCAATCTGAGGTTCGACTATCGGCCAAATCCTCCTTTGCAGCACCTTGGAGTATACTTTACCAGGGAGGCTGAGAAGTGTGATACCCCTGTAATTGACACACACCCTCTGGTCCCCCTTTTTGAAAGGAGGAATCACCACCCCGGTCTGACAGTCCTTAGGCACTGTCCCAGACTCCCACGCAATGTTTTAGAGACGTGTCATCCAAGACAGACCCTCCACACCCAAACGCTTCAGCTTTCTGGACGGATCTCATCAGTCCCCGGGGCAGCAGTGGAGTTGTTTGACTACCTCAGTGACCTAAGGGTGTATTGGGAGATTGATAGTTCAAGTTTACAGATTGATTGGCACAGCTTATTTTTGGCATTAGCCCGAGACTACATTTAAAGAGAGAGTCCACCAGACCCTCCATGAATTGGGCAGAATTGTCTGGAAACGAGATTACCTACAGTGCATCTGGAAAGTATTCACAGAGCTTCACCTTTTCCACATTTTGTTATGTTTACACCTTTATTCCAAAATGGATTAAATTCATTATTTCCCTAAAGAATCTGTAAACAACACCCCATTATGACAATGTGAAAGAAGTGTGTTTGAAATCTTATCAAATGTATAAAAAATAAAAAAGCACAAGTCTTCACAGCCTTTACCATGACACTCAAAATTGAGCTCAAGTGTATCCTGTTTCCACTGATCATCATTGAGATGTTTCCACAACCTGATTGGAGTCCACCTGTGGTTAATTCAGTTGATTTGACATGATTTGGAAAGGCACACACCTGTCTATATAAGGTCCCACAGTTAACAGTGCATGTCAAAGCACAAACCAAGCCATGAAGTCCAAGGAATTGTCTGTAGACCTCCGAGACATGATTGTATCGCCGCACAGATCTGGGGAAGGGTACAGAAAAATATCTGCAGCATTGAAGGTCCCAATGAGCACAGTGGCCTCCATCAACCTTAATGGAAGAAGTTTGGAACCACCAGGAATCTTCCTAGAGCTGGCTGCCCGGCCAAACTGGGGAGAGAAGGGCCTTAGTCAAGGAGATGATCACAAACCTGATGGTCACTCTGAGAGAGCTCCAGCGTTTCTCTATGTAGAAAGGAGAACCTTCCAGAAGATCAACCATCTTCCACCAGAAGATCACGGAAGCCACTCTGCAGAAAAACGCACATGAGATCTCGCCTGGAGTTTGCCAAAAGGCCCCTAAAGGACTCTCAGACCATGAGAAACAAAATTCTCTGGTCTGATGAAACAAAGATTGAACTCTATAGCCTGAATGGCAAGCGTCAAGTCTGGAGGAAACCAGGCACCGCTCATCACCTGGCCAATACTGAAAATGGCTGTGCACCGACGCTCCCCATCAATGACTGTATATACCACTAGACGGAACAGGTGTGACGTCACCCATTGGTTTGTGGAGATCTGATATGAGTCATCAAGGTTTCTGTTACCGTGGCAGCCATCTTGGTTGCAGATGAGACCATTTAAGACAAGAGGGTGTGTAACAAAAAGGTTGGCTAACAAAAAACAGTATGAAAACAAAATGTAACGTTACTTACCAGAAAAACTGAACTGCTGACTCCTTTGAGTGTCTTGTCGTACAACTGAATGTTGACCAAGACCTAACCCTAACCCTTATTAGACAACCAAAGTGACACAGGCACTACATAGCCACGCCCTAAAACAAACCTGTTTTTTTGCCGATTTTAAAATCAACGAGAACATAATTTTAAAAAATGAACATCATTCTGTATTGCAAAAGACTAAACACTAGCGATTGAGACCATAAACTCATTATGAAGATGTTTACTGAGGTAATAAATCAAGTGAGAAGTGGCTCATTTTCTCATAGACTTACAGAAACCGACCTCCTCTTGCAACTTCACCAGTCGCCCCCTGCTGGAATTCAGATAGAATGCAGGTTTAAGGGCACTTCCGCATTTGGATCACTTTGCCAAATTGGATGCTAGCCCTGTGCTAAAAAAAATGGGAGAACCTGCCCGAAAATAGGTATGCTAAGCTTGTAGCATCATACTCAAAAAGACTTGAGGCTATAATTGCTGCCATATTTGTTTCAAAAAAGTATTGAGCAGAGGCTGTGAATACTTATGTGCTTTTTTATTTTTTTCTATTATTTGCTACGATTTCAAACACACTACTTTCACATCGTCAATATGGGGTATTGTTTGTAGAATTTTGAGGGAAATAATTAATTTAATCATTTCAGAATAAGGGTGTAACATAACAAAATGTGGAAAAAGTGAAGCGCTGGGAATACTTTCCAGATGCACTGTACAGTCCCTACGTTTCATTGACTTTATTTGGGAAAAGACCAATTCCCACACTGTACCAAGAGTGATGATAAAGCTAACTGTCAAATGAAGATGTAATCAAAGAAAAACTTTAAATACAGAACTTGATGATTGCGTGATACAGGGATGAATGTTTTTTCCCCCATAAATGTTTGTGTTTCCGGCATCAACAACTTCAGGTGTCAGCAAAGACACTTATATATTAGTGTGAAAAAATTGTGTTCAGGGGCCCCTCGATTTCTTGTCTGTCCTGCTAAAGACAAGGGGGCCCTGAACTGCCTATTTGGCACAATGGGATCCAGGGGGGCCTCTTTGACTCGCTGTCTGTCCTGGTCTGCCCCAGGGCCTCTTTGACTCTCTGTCTGTCCTGTTCTGCCCCAGGGCCTCTTTGACTCTCTGTCTGTCCTGGTCTGCCCCAGGGCCTCTTTGACTC
>JACXGM010031524.1:0-12934 GCA_016801145.1 Umbra pygmaea
ACCCAAATAAGGTGGAGCCACCGAGTTGACGTCAACTCGGTGGCTTTTTGAGATTCGACCGTTTTACAGAGGCAGTTTAAAGTTGTGGGATTTGCATAGCAAAGAGGTGTCAATGGGACTTTGCGGTTCAGTGTATGTCTATTTTAGCCACCGAACTATCATTATTCAACTATGACAAGGTAAACTCGGATTTGCATTCCATCACCCCTTTAAATTCAGACACTTTTAGACTTTTACTCAAGTAGAAATCCAGTAGGTGACTTTTCACTTTTACTGGAGTAGGGATTTATTACAGTATCTCTACTTCTACCCAAGTATCATTCTCTAGTACTTTTTACACCTCTGCATGTAACAGAGGAGCAAACTATAAATCTAACTGTCACTTAGCATAGGTAATATGGAAGCATACAATTTTTGCAGAACAGAACATTGCCCGAAAATTACAACAGTGAACCCGTCCTACTAAACTACACACGCTAACAATTCAATTATAGCCAGGTGTGTCAATGTTCCCAGGAGCACGTAATTATGCATCAGCAAGCCTGTCAGTGGCGGGAGACGCTGATCCTTAAAATTTTGGTGAGTTTGAATATCGGCGAGAAGGAAAACCAGAAGTCGATGTGACAACCAGGAGATTTCGGTTAACGTCATGCTGACAAGTTTTATGGAGATGCTGATTTCCTTTAACAGCAGGACTTAGCACCTGCCCACCATGCCAAAATGACTGGTAACTGGTTTGCTGACCATGAAATTACTGTGCTTGATTGGACAGCCAACTCACCTGACCTGAATTTACTCTATTGGGTATTGTCAAGAGAACAACGAGAGACACCAGACCCAAAAATACAGATGAGCTGAAGGCCACTATTAAAGCAACCTGGGCTTTCATAACACCTCAGCAGTGCCACAGGCTGATTGCCTCCTCGTGGAGGATGTCAATGACTGTCTTTTGGACAACTGTCAAGTCTGCATTCTTCCCCATAATTGTGGTTATGTGTACCGAACCAGACTGAGAGATTAAAGGCTCAGGAAACTCTTCTCAGGTCCACCTTTATGTATAATAAATATATAATATATGATATTTTTGTGTGTGTGTTCATTTTGTATGTTTATGGTAAAGATATAGGTAAAAAGTAGTATGGAGCATGAGGTTCAAGATAGTGATAAATGTGAAGGGTAGAAGAGTGCTTAAAAGCAGTGGTAGGGGTTTGAAACTGAATAAGTATGTCATCCAGAGGCTACAGGCTTGTTCTTGACCGTGTCAACGTATTTGTGTTTGTGTGTTGTGCTTGTGTGTATTTGTGTCTATAAACCATATGTGTTTATGACAGGCTCCATTCTGGATTCACTGGTCATTGAAGTAGGTCCGCTCGTTGTCTTGGAGTTAGGCACTTACTGTGGCTACTCAACTGTCCGTATTGCACGTCTGTTACCCCCTGATGCTTGTGTCATCACCCTGGAGTTCAACCCAGATTATGCTGCCATCGCTCGCCAAGTCATCCGATGGTCAGGATTGGAGGATAAGGTAAAGATTGAGATGGTTTTAAAATAATGACATATGATGACGAATGTTTTTACAGTTGCAATCACAATGATTCAACCCCCACTGCAAAATGTTTATTGTCAAAATTCGCAGACTGTCAGCTGTTTACAATGAACAAATCAAACAAAAGCAATTGAAATAGCTCAACACAACTGCTTCACATGGTTTCCCCAAATTCAACTGCAAATGCAACTGATAACGACTTCTCCAGTCTCAACTATTCAACCCCTTCATGGCAAGCAGCTTTAGTACTTAGTAGAGCACCCTTTTGCTGTTATGACCTGCTGTAAACAAAACGCCTAGCCAGACTCCAGCCTCTCGCAGTGTTCCGGATGAAGCTTAGTCCATTACTCATGAGAGATTGCCTCCAGTTCAGCAATATTCCTGGGTTTGCATGCTGCAACAGCCTTCTTAAAATCTACCATAGTTTTTCTATGGGGTTCAAGTTAGGTGACTGTGGTGGCCAAAGTAGCACCTTCCAGGCAGGGTTCAAAATTTACTTTTTCATCCACCAGCCAAACGGCTAGTGAATGTTTAAATTTTACCAGCCACTCAATAGATTACTATTGTTTTTTTTG
This sequence comes from Umbra pygmaea, assembly GCA_016801145.1. Classification (NCBI taxonomy): domain Eukaryota; kingdom Metazoa; phylum Chordata; class Actinopteri; order Esociformes; family Umbridae; genus Umbra; species Umbra pygmaea. The sequence continues at coordinate 2,122 of JACXGM010031524.1, forward strand.
GGCTGGTGAGTGAATCAATCTACCAGCCACCTGCATATTTTACCAGCATTTGGTTGGTAAATGGTGCTAATTTTGAACCCTGCTTCCAGGACTTCTTCTGCAACCAAGCCTTGGTGGAATTTGAGGGATGCTTGTGATCATTGTCCTATTGGAAGAATGAAGCCCATGCTTCAGCTTCCTCACAGATGGAGTTGTGAAGTAGATTCTAAATAACCATATTTAAATACAGTTGAAACAGTTTAGAATGGTATTACTAGATGATAGTTGTGAAGTAGATTCTATATAATCATGTTTAAATACTTTTTAAACAGTTTAGAATGGTATTACTAGATGAGATGTGAAGTAGATTCTATATAATCATGTTTAAATACTTTTTAAACAGTTTAGAATGGTATTACAATAGGAGAGTTGTGAAGTAGATTCTATATAATGATGTTTAATTACAGTTTAAACAGTTTAGAACGGTATTACTAGATGATAGTTGTGAAGTAGATTCTAAATAACCATGTTTAAATACAGTTTAAACAGTTTAGAATGGTATTACAATATGAGAGTTGTGAAGTAGATTCTATATAATCATGTTTAAATACAGTTTAAACAGTTTAGAATGGTATTACAATATGAGAGTTGTGAAGTAGATTCTAAATAACCATGTTTAAATACAGTTTAAATAGTTTAGAATGGTATTACTAGATGAGATGTGAAGTAGATTCTATATAATCATGTTTAAATACAGTTTAAACAGTTTAGAATGGTATTACAATATGAGAGTTGTGAAGTAGATTCTATATAACCATATTTAAATACAGTTTAAATAGTTTAGAATGGTATTACTTGATGAGAGTCGTATACGCCTACGGTTAGAGGCCTGTTGGAGGAGTTTGAGGCCTGTTCAACTGTCTGAAGGCAGACAAGTAGAAGATCCAAGGTCATACTATGAGTGCAGAAAGAATGTTATGGTATAGTTAAGGGGATTTTCCTTTAGGAGGGGTGTAGTTGATCACTTTGACAACAGGTGACTGAGACAGGAAGCAAGGCCAAGTGTGTTGAGTAGGACAGAGAGGGCCCATACTGTTCTTAATGTATATTATAACATCAGAATAAGCTGGTACTTATAACTTAGGACTTATAGCTTATAACTCTGTTATATATTAGACTGCTTATAACTATATGATCTATTGTATATTACGACTGTAATTCTATCATAGATCTAATACAGTGGATGCCATTAGACTAATAGAACATATTACTGACAGGACACTAGACAGAAGTTATTTGAATAACAACTAGCAAGGCAATTGGATTAGATGCTAGACAGAAGTTAAGGCACATGTGCTCACATGAGACAGTCACGGGTCTAAGGAGATAAGGGTCTTCTTCTAGAAGGTGTGTGAACAACAAAGCTAAGGCTATATAAACCAATTCCAATTGTTATTCAGGGCCTCTACTTCAAGCCCGTCTTTGGTTCCTTGTCCCTGTTTCCAGAACAAGATGTTACTTTATTAAAGATTCTATGATGTAACCACAACCAGACTCCTGAAACCATGATTTCAACGAAGATCCTGTTAAGCCTTAAAATAACTGTCTTTACAATGGCATGACATATTCTTCTAGGATTTCCTGATACTTCAATGAATCCACGCTGCAGGTTTCTTGTGCCAGTTGATGCAATGCAGCACCAGAGCATCACTGAGCCACCACCATGCTTGACTGTGGGCAGAGTGTTCTATTCAGCATATTTTTCATTCTTCTTCCTCCAGACATACCACTGATCCATCATGCCGAATAGTTCCAGTTTTGTTTCATCGCTGCATAGAACAGAAATCCAAACCTCTGTGGCTTCTTTATATGATTTTGAGCATATTGGAACCAAGTCTTCTTGTGCTTTTTGGTCAGTAGTGGTGTACATCTTGGATATCTGGCATGGAAACCTTATACCTTTAGTATGCACCTTAATTTGCTCACTGAAACCTTAGTGCCTGTTGCTACCAAGTCTTGCTGCAGGTCTTTTGCAGTCACTCTAGGGTTTTTCACAACCTGCCATCTCAAATCTGGTTGCAGCCGGTGATAGCTTCCTGTTTCTGCCCTGTCAGGTAGTGTAACCACCGTTCCCTTCACTTTGAACTTGCAAACTGTTTCCAACGGTATCTCTGGGAAAATTCAGTGCCTTTTTCTTCTATTTGTATCCTGCTCCTTGTTTTTGAAGGGCAATGATGTACTAAGTTTTTGGACCATTCTTTTGACGTTTCTCACACTCAGTCAAACGTGACACTGTAACGTTCCCCATCCCTGAGCACTACAGCTTCCCTATCCTAGACTGCTTAGAACTACAATTCCCATAACTCGGACTCAATCACCCAAATTCTGTACACCTGCTCTCACCCAGTCTGTATATAAAGCATACACACACCATTGCCTCTTCGCGAGGTATTGTAAGTAATTATTTTTCTTCCTACTGAGCGTATATTCTTGGATTGTTATTCTGGCCTGACCCGTGCAATGTTTATTCAGTATTATGTTTTGGATTATCCTCTGTACCTTCGCCTGATCTGTTTCTGCCTTGTTTCTGAATATCCTTCCTGACTGAGAACCTGATTAGTGTACCGAACTCTTATTGTCTGACTACCTGGATTTGTTACTGGAACTCTGCCTGTCTATCTGGATTTGTATACTACCTGGACATAGCCCGTATACTCACCCTGCATTTATTATTACAGAATAAACATTATTATCATTATTAACCTTTTCTGGTAGTTACTTATTCCAGACACTCAACAAAACCCTAGCCAGTTCAGAGATTTCATGGGTTCCAGCTCAACCATACCTGTGGCAACTAATGAAGCCCTTGATGAGTTGCATCAACTGTGCTTGAGACAACACCTGTTTTGCATACAGTCGTATACAAAGGTTTAGGCACCCCTGACAATTTCCATGATTTAATTTATAAATAATTGGGTGTTTAGATCAGCAATTTAATTTTGATCTATCAAATAACTGAAGGACAAAATAATATTTCAGTAGTGAAATTAGGTTTATTGGATGAACAGAAAATGTGCAATTTGCATTAAAATGAAATTAGACAGGTGCCTAAATTTGGGCACCCCAACATAAATATCACACCACTATTTAGTTGAGCCTCCTTTAGCAGATTTACCAGCCTCTAAATGCTTCCTATAGTCTGTAATGAGTGTCTGGATTCTGGATGAAGGTATTTTGGACCATTCCTCCTCGCAAAACATCTCCAGTTCAGTTAGGTTTGATGGTTGCCGTGCATGGACAGCCCGCTTCAAATCACCTCACAGATTTTCAATGATATTCAAGTCTGGGGACTGGGATGGCCATTCCAGAACATTGTACTTGTTCCTCTGCATAAATGCCAGAGTAGATTTTGAGCAGGGTTTTGGGTCATTATCTTGTTGAAATATACAGCCCTGTTATAACTTTAACTTTGTATTCCTCTACATTATTATCAAGTATCTGTTGATATTGAGTAAAATCCATGTGACCCCCAACTTTAACAAGATTTCCAATACCGGAACTGGCCACACAGCCCCACAGCATGATGGAACCTCCATCAAATTTTACTGTGGGCAGCAAGTGTTTTTCTTGGAATGCTGTGTTCTTCTGCCGCCATGCATAATGCCCCTTTTTATGACCAAATAACTCAATCTTCTTTAAAAATAAAGCTGGCTCGTCCAAATGTGCATTTGGATACCTCAACGGACTCTGTTTGTTGCGTGTGTGCAGAAAAGGCTTCTTCTGCATCACTCTCCTGTACAGCTTCTCCTTGTGCAAAGTGCGCTAAATTGTTGTACGATGCACAGTGACACCATCTGCAGCAAGATTATGTTGTAGGTCTTTGAAGGTGTTCTGTGGGCTGTTTTTGACCGTTCTCACCATCCTTCGCCTTTGCCTCTCCAATATTTTACTTGGCCTGCCACTTCTGGCCTTAAAAAGAACTGTGCAAGTGGTCTTCCATTTCCTCACTATGTTCCTTACAATGGACATGGACAGCTTAAATCTCTGCGATTGCTTTTTGTAGCCTTCCGCTAAACCATAATGTTGAACAATTTTTGTCTTCAGGTCATTTGAGAGTTGTTTTGAGGCCCACATGTTCAGAGGAGAGTCAAAGAGTACAACAACTTGTAATTGGCCACCTTAAATACCTTTTATCATGATTGGATGCACCTGTCTATGAAGTTCAAGGCTTAATGAGCTCACCAAACCAATTGTGTGTTCCAATTACAGTGCTAGTTACAGGTATTCAAAACAACAAGATGACAAGGGTACCCGAATGTATGCACCTGTCTAATTTTGTTTTAATGCATATTGCACATTTTCTGTTAATCCAATAAACCTAATTTCACTACCAAAATATTATAGTGTCCTTCAGTGATTTGATAGATCAAAATGGAATTGCTGATCCAAACACCCAAATATTTATAAAATGAAAATCATGGAAGTTGTCAGTGGTGCCTAAACATTTGCATACAACTGTATTTGTGCTGTTGTGAGGGATTCTATTCAGGGGGTTGAATCATTTTGAGACTGTAGAAGTCATTGAATTGAATTTTCAGTTGGATTTGGGAAACACACTTGATGCATTCATTGTGATTAATTATTTCAATTGCATTTGTTTGATTTGTTCATTGCAAACAGCGGAAAGTCTGTACATTTCGACAATAAACCTGATTTATAATGGGGGTTGAATAATTTTGATTGCAACTGTATATATATTACTCTACAATCTTCAACCCACACATATGTAAAGTTATTGGTCAGTTGTAGCTCAGAAGCTGAGATGAGATCTATTGTTCAGGTGAAGTTAGTGGAGGGAGCATCTGGAGACTGGATCCCTCGAATAAAGGAACATTTCGGTGTCCGGATGGTTGACTTGGTTTTCCTGGACCACTGGAAGGATCGCTATCTTCCTGACACAAAACTGCTGGAAGTACGTAAAATAAAACATGTTTATGTCCTCATTAATTGTCCTAAACTTTTATACCGATATGATCACAAAATACCTTTGATTTGGATCACCATTAACTCTGAAGCTACTTATATTCTATTCGCCAAAATCGATATCTTCCCATTTCCCCATCTTTCACTAGGAGTGTGGTCTCATACAGAAAGGTACAGTGCTGCTGGCTGACAATGTTATCTGCCCAGGAACCCCTGACTATCTGGAGTACGTCCGCAACAGCCCTTACTATGCGAGTCATTACTACAGATCCCACCTGGAATATACAAAGGCAGAAGACGGCTTGGAGAAGTCTGTGTTTTTGGGTTAATAGTCAAACATTCATTCTCTTGTTAAAAACTACTGTACATTCATCTAGATTAGGTAATTTTTTATGTGTTGTCTTATATTTCAGTTTTGTTGCAATTTATTGTGAGATTTTTTTTCTATGTTTTGACATTGCCCAAATGCTGAGGTGCTATGCAAGTACTGAAATTACAGTGGCATTTAAAAATGGCTTGTACATACATTAATCTAAAACACTAGGTGGCGGTGTTGTGCCTTTTTGAATATATAGTTCTCACCATAGTTTCACAGCTTAATGCAATATTTCTCTAAAGTACAGAGTACACCAAACTTAAAATAAAAAAGTCACAAACCTTTAATTATTATGAATGTTTTGTCATTAATCTGTATCATGTTTATGGTAAATTAAAGTTCTTTTGGGAAAGGTATATATTGCAATGTTTATAAATACATTTCAACATATGGAAATCTTTAATTTGATAAAATCCAATAAATATCAAACAGTATGCTGTAAACTGAAGCCAGATGTTAATAGTACTGATTAATGTGCTGGATCCTGGCAATATTTTACAAATTGATTTAACATATACAGTTGAGAATCATTATCATTTGGGTACAATTGTGAATCACTTTTTTCCTTACATGATCATCTGTGTGTAATGTGTGTACAAAAATGTTTGAACGAAATAACTGCCTTTCTAATATGCTCACCAAAACCAAAGTGACAGAATGATGGAGTTCCATTATGAAAGGGGGAGGGTACATCATAGAGCACAGCTGCATAAAAATATATATGCTAGTCCACCTAGGGCTTTCTTTACAGACGCTTGTATGATAATCCCAAACTGTGCCCATTAGTGCACTAAGAGAGGGAGAGAAGAGTGTTCAACACAGTAGGAGCAGAAGGGGGTTAACTGGGTGAGAGTGAGGGAGAGAGAGAGCAGGAGAGAGAGAGAGAGAGAGTGAGCGAGAGTGAGGGAGAGAGAGAGCAGGAGAGAGGGAGAGAGAGAGAGAGAGAGAGCAGGAGAGAGAGGGAGAGCGTGAGGGAGAGAGAGAGCAGGAGAGAGCGAGAGAGAGAGAGAGCAGGAGAGAGAGAGCTTTTAAGGGATTTGGCAGTGATTTGTAGAATCTCAGTGGCGTAATGTTGTGCTTTTTCTACTTTTCCGTGATTCAGATATAATGATGCTATACTCTAAAGCCTCGAAAGCTAACATTTTTCATAGCGTTTTTGTTAACGAAAACACAATTTTGATATGACGGAATAATTTATGACCGTCAGTGATGTTGACTAATGTACTTTTTGCTAAAACAACTAAGAATCCTACATTGACTATGGAAATACACTGAAGGAGAGATGGATCAAATCAAGATGAGTCCGAATGAAATGCTCAGGTAAACAGTAAATTCTTATATTTTATTGTATAAATAATATTTTATATTTTACTGTTTAGAATCGACATTTTTTAGTCTATGTATCCTTTACTCGAATTTACTAATGTGTGACAGTAGTAATTGGAATGTTAAGTTTGATCCCTGTTCTCTGTACTGGGCACGTTTCTGTGAGGCACATACCTGTACATATCAACTGATAATTAACTGTATTGTTTTATTTCTTTGCAGAATATAGAGTTGAAATTATATCTTGTAAAATTTGGTCTGAAGAAATAAAGCTTAGGAAATAATCATGAAAGCAGAATACAACAACTTTATTGGAACATCATAACTACATAACTATGACTCAATATATTTAGTCGGATATTGGTTATATTTTTAAATATTTTTACATTGAATACATATTTTCAATTCTGTTAGGACAAGATCTTCCTCTGACATTGAAATTGTAGGGACATAAGCTGGTTGAGCAGTCAAACTGTGAGCTATAAATATTTCAGTATATATTTATATTCTTAGCTTTATGTCAGGATTACAATTATCAAGGTATGATTTTGCCCCTTACACAATTCATATGTGTCATGAACATGCCCCTTAATTCATTGTAATTCTGACCTGCATGTTTCCTCTGTTTATTACAGAACTTTGAAAGCATATACATAAATCACATGCCCATGTATGATTTATGAAATGTTATCACTATGTTCTTTGCTGCTCTCTTGGCTGTGTTTTACTTGTCCAACATTTTCTGTGTAGATACCATTTACTAATTGATTCTGCTGCAGGGTTTTTGAGTGAGACTATTCAAGTCTAGTAGAATTAGATATTCTTGGACACAGCCACACTTTTAAAGAAAGTTTTGTTGCACATTTTAAGGCGGTGATGACAAACTGATGTCCTAAACTTGAATGGTAATATCCTAAAACTTGAATAGTAATGTTTGGTGTTATTATATGGTATATGCCATTAATACTAAGACACTGTTCATTCTAGTTCTCTGGTAACGGCAGATACAGCTAAAACATTTACTCACCTATTGACATAATACAAGCTATAATTGATGTTTAACCAAAGACAATGTTTAAACTTTTCACAGGTATCTAAGGTAGGACGTGAAGGCCGGTGCTAACACTGGATACTAGAACGTTTGGTGGACAGACATCATGACATCGCACCGCCAATCATCCCAGTTCTACTGTCATTTTCGTCCACCCTTTTCATGTCCGTGCACAACATTGACCCATCTCCTGTGGATGCTGCTTCTGGGTCTTTGTCCACAGACACAGGCTCAGCAGGAAACACAACCGCACTCTATCAAGATTGAGGGGGACATCACGTTGGGTGGCCTGTTTCCAGTGCATGCTCGAGGGCCAGCTGGTGTGCCCTGTGGGGAGATCAAGAGAGAGAAAGGGATCCACCGTATGGAGGCTATGTTGTATGCCCTGGATCAAATCAACAGTGACCCTGACCTCCTTCCTAATATCACTCTGGGGGCCCGGATCCTGGACACGTGCTCTAGAGACACCTATGCCCTGGAGCAGTCCCTCACCTTTGTCCAGGCTCTCATACAAAAGGATAACTCAGACGTACGCTGCTCCAATGGTGAGCCACCCATGTTTCCCAAACCAGAGAGGACGGTCGGAGTTATTGGAGCATCAGGCAGCTCAGTGTCCATCATGGTGGCCAACGTGCTCAGACTGTTTGCGGTGAGACTCCGTGTTTTGCTGTGCTGTCAGTCTTCATTATTTTGTTTTCCCATGTTGTATCCTCATCGTCAAACATTTTCATTATTTAGGTTTTAATTTTTCGATATTTAGGTACAACTTTGTATTTTGTATGTAATAGCAGATAGTCGAGTATGACATCTGTAGGAAGGGAACACTATTCCCTTTTGAACCACTGTTCTAAGGCAGGTATAACTAAATCTTAAATGAGGGCCAGAGCCTGCTGGTTTTCTGTTCTCATCATTAATTGCACCCACCTGGTGTCTCAGGTCTAAATAGGTCCCAGATCAGAGGGTTGTAATGAAAAAGCTAGTGACTAGCTTTAAGTGTCAGACTTGTATTTGATTAATCATCTGTGAACTCACACTTTGCATTTCTCACAAACCCATATATAAGATTTCTTTAGCTGGCTATTCTTTCAGTTAGCATAACATACTAAATAAGTGTTTTAACTTTTTTATAGGGTCTATTTATAGAACTTTGCATCAGTTAGAATGGAACTAATTTATTTTTCAGTGACCAGTTTAAAAAAGCTGTGAATATAATAAAAGAATACAGATTTTACAGCTTTTGAATGCTGGTCACTCAAAGATAAATTAGTTCCATTGTCAACGGCATGTAATTAGACAGCCCCTTTCATTTCCAACTCTGTAAAATTAAAAAATGTACAAAATAATATTCTATAAATGCAATGACTATAAATATATTGTAATAACAGTCTATGAGGAAGGGCAGGCCAGCTGTGAAAGGTTTGTCAGAAGGCCTGCTGATGAACCCACTACAGTCTGAACAGCACTTCCATCTTCCGAAAGGGAGTTTCGAAGGCACTGTCATTTATGATTTACTGTTTGCAGGCACGACTCCATTCCCATTATATATTCTGGAGAAAGCTAATGCATGGATAAGCCTTTCTGCATCCAAAGTAGTAGAAAGTGAGTGAGGAGAGGTGAGAGATGTTCTTCATGAAAAAAGTCCCATTTTACAGATGGGTCTTTCACACCCAGGTTGATGATGACTGTGGGTGGGAGAACATTGCATTAGATGGTGACCTACTGTGGGGTGCTTCTTTTTTACTGCCATTAAGTTGGAGGATGTTCCTGCATCCAAAATGTTACCTTATCCAGATGACTGGATGAGATTTACAAAGTTGTTTGGTTAGTGGAGTTTAACACCGCTGTCTAAAGATCTAGCCAAGTGGGATCATGTAGAGAAGAACCTCGTGGGACACCACATGTTCTGGTAGATTCCATTGACTCAGGGTAAAATATTGCTGGCCATTAGAAAGGTAGGAGGTAAAACAGTGAAGGGCAGTCCCATCGATGGCAGGGTTATCGCTGAGATGCTGCTGTACAAAGGTGTGATCCACCCTGTTGAAGCAGTACAGAAGTCTATATGAATGAGGATCCTGTGTCTGCGGCCAGAGCAATTTAGTACCTGTATTCTCTAGAACTCAGGAGGTTGGATATATTCGTGTAGTTTGAGAAGAAGTCTAGGTCAGGGGATGGCAGCCATCTTGAATCGTGATGCTACATGGCCAGTGTGAAGGGACATATTCAAAAGATTGGTAACATATTGGACAACAGCAGCTGAGCATGTTTAGGACTGTGATGGTTGAAAGTGGTTGAGGGGAGTCAGACTGGGCTGCAGGGGCTGGAGGACACAGTATTCTCTTGGATACTGTTCATTTTGTCTTCGACAAACTTTGGTAGGTCCACATATAGTCTCAAGCTTCAGAAGGCCATGGGATTGTATCTGCAGATGTCAGAAGGCCCTGCAGATGTCAATCATGAAAGACCAGAAAGTAGAGCTAGCTTGTCATAAAAAATAAACATTGTCTACAGAAATAAAATGTACATGAAATATATTGAATTTGTAGTTTTGAAGTTATCAGATCTTTAGTGTTATATCAACTATCAGAGAAAGAACCTGTGGCTGGGCCACACCTGCTACTGATTTTTTTTCTGCTACATAAAGTTGTCTATCTAGTATTCAACCAAAGCTAGGGACACAGGTATACAGGTCCTTCTCAAGAAATTAGCATATTGTGATAAAGTTCATTATTTTCCATAATGTAAAGATAAAAATTTAACTTTCATATATTTTAGATTCATTGCACACCAACTGAAATATTTCAGGTCATTTATTGTTTTAATACTGATGATTTTGGCATACAGCTCATGAAAACCCAAAATTTCGAAGAATTAGCATATTTCATCTGACCAATAAAAGAAGTGTAATACAAAAAAAAAAGTCAACCTTCAAATAATTATGTTCAGTTATGCACTCAATACTTGGTCGGGAATCCTTTTGCAGAAATGACTGCTTCAATGCGGCGTGGCATGGAGGCAATCAGCCTGTGGCACTGCTGAGGTGTGATGGAGGCCCAGGATGCTTCGATAGCGGCCTTAAGCTCATCCAGAGTGTTGGGTCT
>JACXGM010031525.1:0-12934 GCA_016801145.1 Umbra pygmaea
TGTCAGTAGGTATTATATCAAGATAGAATCTATTATTCTGTTCCAACATGTCAGTAGGTATTATATCAAGATAGAATCTATTATTCTGTTCCAACATGTCAGTAGGTATTATATCAAGATAGAATCTATTATTCTGTTCCAACATGTCAGTAGGTATTATATCAAGATAGAATCTATTATTCTGTTCCAACATGTCAGTCGGTATTATATGCTGATAAAATCTCTTATTCTGGTACAACATGTCAGTAGGTATTATATAAAGATAGAATATCTTATTCTGGTACAACAGAGTACAGTAGGTACTACATACTGATAGAACCATTTGTTCTGTCCCTTTCTTTGTAAGTTCTGGTTTGTTATATACATGGTAGAGACATGTAGAGACCACAGAACAAAGTCAGATGTTGTGATATATAAAATAAATTTATGTAAAAAAAATCATTTTTGAGATTACCAAGGTATGTCAACAGATCATTTACAGTATGTAAATATAATTTCGATTGTTTCATGATAGTATTATTTAATTTTATTTAATTTTATTAAAAATATATATATTATAATACAATAATGACACTACATAATATAAAAATCACCATACTGACCTTTGGATTTGATGGACTTGAAGATATCTAATTATATCAAAATCATACCATAATGAAAGTGAGAAAAAGACTTTAGATAACTTTTCATAAGATTATCTGGTAAAATGCTCAGACAATACTAATTTTGCTGACATTTTATGAGTAAAGTTGACTTAATATTACTGGGTTGTGTGATTATAATCCCACCTAGGTATCTTAACCTGAAAGTCACTCTCAATACGAGTATGCTAAATTACTTAAATAAATTTAGAATAGCCTATATTCATGGTGGTGAAATGAAGCAATGATTATTCTCTGAAAAAATATGATAGAGGACAAATACAATCAATAAAATAATAAATAGCATAAACCAATTATTACTGACTTATTATTAGATTCATAAATCAAGATTTCCTAAAAAAAAGTCTAAAAGATTAGAAAAACTTTCAAATGAATATACTTAAGCAGAGACATATTTAGCTATTTGTGTTAAAGAAATAACTCACATAAGAGCAAGGTGATCAAAAATAAACGTCTCCATGCCATATCTGGGATGAGAAATGTCATTTTACAGAGCGCTTCAGACAGTTAATTTGGCTCTACAGGATATCATCACTGAGATGTTTGTTTAAATAGAGAAGTAGCATAGATTGAAGTGCAAGGTGTTAACAGTTTTCAATTCGTCAATGCACTTCAATAGTCAGAAGTAGGACAAATTATCAAGTGTAGTATACGTTAATATTTACCCTGACTGTGTGCACGTCTGTTAGTGTGTGAGTTTATAAATACTTTAAAATATGTTGCAGAGCGTAGAATCAGCCCCTATGTTTTAGATGCACAGCTTGTTCAAAGGGAAACCACAGAGCAACTACATCCGAGGACAGGTGTAGACTTAGGTTTCAGAGAAGAGGTTATCTGCACAATCAAAGTCCTATGTTTGTATGGATAACAGCTTATATTTGTATAATTATTTGGCTTAATTTCAACATTTAAAACCAAGAAACTAATTTTCAGTTTTAATTTATCAGTCTAAAAGATTCTAAAATATTTTAACCGTTTTAATTTATTTACCATATTACACTTAGAGTATCAACATCTGTAACTGTGAAAACAGCATTTGTGTATGAAGACTTTCATAACTTATGTTTGGCGAATCATGTTTTATTTCAAAACAGTGCGGTTAAGCTTATGCTATAAGGGTTAGGGGAGGAGAATGCAATTTAGGAACGAAGGCGAGGGGTCGCCATCACATCACACTGCAGAATGAGCCATGAGTGGTGCTTAATTGTCAGCACCTGTTCTGATTAATCACGTGGTTTGCAGCCGAGTACTTTTTGAAGAGCATAAAACTGCAATCGATGTCCTATTTGATGTTGCAAAAGATATACATATATTTGTTCAGTTTTTTTATATAGCAGCCTTATAGTTGTGTTACCTTTAGAACATGGCACCTAAAAAAGCAGTCTCAGAAATAATTCCGGACGCTACAAAGAAAGACGATAAAGTGGTTGCGAAACCGAAATCAGGTTAGTAACGTAAGATGTGCTGTTTAGGCTGATTTCAGTACCGTAATATGACCAAATAGGCATTTTGGTGTATTTTCTTTCTCTTCACAGCTTCTAGCAAAGCATCTCCCGTTCCACGGAAAACCCCTCTTCATCCATCGACGATGGTGATGATCAAAGAAGCTGTTAAGGAGTTGGATTCTCGAAAGGGTGTTTCTTCTCAGGCCATTCGTGGCTATATAACCGAAAAATATCCGTCTGTGGAACTTATAAGGTTGAAGTACACAATGCGGAGGGCCCTGACCAAAGGAATCGAGAGCGGGGTATTGGTTAGGCCACCGAACTCTACGGCTAACGGTGCACAGGGAAGGTTTCGGGTCAGTGACTTGCGATTCCTTAATATAAAATTATTTTGTGGATCAGGCTGATTGAATTGCTCAAGAACGTGTTAAAATGTGACTGGCTTATGAATGTGGCGAGTACTCTTGAAAGTGTCCGAACAGGACCTCTCCAGATACTTGCAACCTAAAGTTTTGACAATTGTATCATATTTTGGAAACCAAAGGTAGTAATAGTCTAGTGACGCTCCTGCTTTGTCTGCCCCGAGTGTTCTCCAAGCTGACCAACACAGAGATGGAATCAACATTTGTAAGGCGAACCAACAGTGCTTTGTGAATGTAGACTTCTGGATGCGCTGTTTCAATAGCGCGCTAGCAGAAGTCGTCCATATCCATCAATGAATGTTCTCAGGCGCTGCGTTGTTGAAGTTGAAACTAGTAGGCAGTTTCGAATTTCTAAAATCATAGAACTTTGTTCATTCTTCTAGAGGACTTGCAAGAGAAATAACAGTCCTGCTTTCCAGGCCACACTAAAGCCCGGTGTATGAGACGAAGTACAGTTGTCTGCTTATGGCTAGGGACTGTAAATGACATGCCTCAAAGTTATTAATTCAATAGCATTTTAAAATTTGGCATTCAAACTTCAATCAAAACTATTAAATTGATCGAAGCACACCCACATGTTGCATATCCTTTGTTTTCTATAAACATTTGAAACTTGGAAAATGTAATAGCTTTTTTTGAATCACTTAGAAACCTCATCACTTAAGTCATTCAGAGGACACCCACAGTCTGGACTCTCAAAGGGTTTTGGGAATTTTGGGGAATTAATCATTCAATAAACTCTTAATTTTAAAATGTTTATACGAAAAAGCTTTTTGAGACATTGCAAAGGCTGTGCAACACGTGGGGTCATCTTTGAACAATTTTAATGTAGAGGTTTAAGTCATTCAGAAACATAATTGAATTTTCAATAATCTGCCCTTGCGCCAGTGTGGAAACTGGCCTTCTTAAGAATCTTGAATTGTCAAAGTCAAAGTCAAAGTTGTTTATTTGTCATATGCATCGAATGACATCACATCATCCTATGCAGAGAAATTCTTGTGACATGGCTCGACACATCTACACAGTGGGCTTAAAAAAATTGCCAAAACTTTAGTTTTTGTGAACTATAGCAAAGTTTAGGGTAATTATGAAAATGTTTAATGCTGGAAACACACTACAGGAGTTTAAAAATCCTAACAGATTTTGAAATCTCGTTGCAGCAAACACTTAAAAAATATCTTTACAGATTTTCTTCCCTCAAATCTTAAACATGCTCACACAAGATTTGAAAATCGTGGCACATCACACACTACACAATGTTATTAAGATTATCGTGCCAGAGGGGGCGCCTCACGTGATCTATGCAGCAGCTCGAAAGCGGATATAAACAAAATGAATACTGAAATTATTTTATACAGGGTTTGCAAACGTTTATCCATCCATCTATTAACAAAATACTGCCATAACAATTTCAATGTATTGTTTTACAATATTGCTCTGTATTGTAAATGTCCACCTTTTACCAGTGCATAATGCGTTTTATATATTGGGTTTCACTTCTGAATTGGGGAACTTCCATTCAAAAGTGAAACAATTAATAATTAATTTTTATTCATAGTGAAAACTAATTGAGATGTTCCTCCATCTCTGAAGTCCAATGGAGCCGTGTTGCAAGTTTCGCGTTGCCATTTGGCTACCGTCTTGTTGTAGACTTGTTTCCTATTGGCTATAGCGACGGTACTGACGTAATCACAATCTTACCCATGCCGATAAATATCAAACATGTTTGATATGATCGGGGCGAGCCCGATTTGTGTGAGAGCAGATCGGCAGGTGTAAGATTCGATCTGTGAACGCCTCATTACCAGATAATCTGCACCGAAAATCTGCACTGATCGAGGTCCTCGACAAGATTTTTTTCTCAGATTCTCGGGAGGTGAAAATCGGGCATAAATCGGCCTAAAACTCCTGTAGTGTGTGTGTGGCCAGCATAAGAGTTTACTCTTAAATTTTAAAGTTACTAGATACAGTTGCCCCAGCATGCATCCAAAATGTTATTTTTTTAAATGTATACATTTTTAAATGCAGACCAGTTGATTTATTAAGGCTTTCCTGATTGTGCATTTAAAAACAAATGTAGATGTAACTTCCATGGAATATCTACAATGTCTTTAAAATATAAAGTTCAATTTATCTTAATCATTTTGTGGGATCTACATTTTTATTATAATGCACAACCAAAATGGTCCTTTTATCAGTGCTAGCCAGTGAAAGTGTTGGGGATAAACTTTTATTTAAATGTTGTGGGCATTGTGTGAAATTAATAACTTTGAGATGTCATTTATCGACGGTCCCTAACCATAAGCAGGGTTACGTTGTAGCGGAGTCTTTGAAAACAAGATCTGATCTTGGTGTTCAGCTTCGGTTTTGCACTGTTCTAACAGATTTAATAGCTAGCCCACATAATTATAGCTGTTGTAATTACACACCCAATCCCTGCAGCCCCAGGCCATCTTTCTGAGCCTCTTAAAGCCTAGTGATGTGCCTGGTTTGTAGGTCTTCAAACCTCTCCTCTGGGATGCCCGGTTGAGGTTGTATCCCTCAACAAGCCATACTGGAATCATTTGAAGTCTTAATGACTAGCATAATCTGGTGTCATTTCAAGGGTCCTGAGGAGTGGGTCTCAAACCTCAAGTCCCACCAGATGTGCCACAGTTTAGCTTCATCCCTAACTACTGTAGTGCAGTGGTTCTCAACCCTCTCCTTGGGTAACCCCAGACAGGCCATGTTTTTGTTTTAACCCTGAAATGGTGCACACCTGATGAATAAATCAAAGGCTTAATGTGTAGTTGACTAATTGAATGAGGTTTGCCATTTCAGGGTGAAATCATAAACATGGCCTGGGGGTCCCTGAGGAGAGGGTTGAGAACCACTGCTGTAGTACACCAGATTCACAAATCAAGGTGTTTGTTAGTACAAGTTGAATCGGGTGTGCTGGTTTCAGAGGTAGTTAAATGCATGGACTGGCTGGTGGTACTTGAGGAGCATTTTGCAAACCACTGTTGTAGTTTATCCTATTGGCTGGTGCAGGATGTTGATTTTCAGCAGCATGATTATACAATTTAAAATGTAATTGTATATGGCTTGACTTTAAAAAGTAGCTCACTGTGTATTCAGCTTGCAGTCAGGAGTAAGATGAAGGATCCCAAACTGAAGACTACTGAGAATACTGATCCAAATCTAGAGAAGGCTGCCAAGGCTGGAACGAAGGCCAAGGAAAAGGAAACCAGTAAGCTAAAACCCATTAACTCACTGTGTTTAGTACACTTTGCACTCACTAAAGCCTGCCTGTTTCACCCCCAATTAATTCCTGTTAACAAGGCCACTTGACAAGGCTTTTTTGTGTTCTTTATTGATTGGTTTCTCTTCTGCATCTTTGTTTAACTCAGTAACTTATACATCCCTAATTTGTCTCTAGATCCTGAGAAAAAAATGTCTGCCCCAAAAAAGCGCTCAGAGGTGAGTGAGTTTGGTCATGGTTTCTGTGGTGTTGGCATGGGCGTTGGAAGCATTTCTAATCTGGTGGGGGTTGGGTTTTCTAACGGGGGTCCAAACGAATAATTTTTGAAAGTGGTGCCGACACCCGTGGGTGTTGGTGTGTACTGGGACACAGTTTGTAATAGTTTAGCTTTGTCATGTTAACACTCTGCATTTATAAACTTCAAAAGATTTATGATTTTATTTTTAGGCTGCAAAATCTAAGAAGCCTGCAAAAGAATTGTCTGCTTCGAAAATAGTGCCTGCTAAGAAACCCAAAGCAAAGAGGCCTGCGGAGGCCAAACCCAAAGCAAAGAGGCCTGCAAAAGGAGATGCTGAGGCCACACCACAAACCACTGAAGTTAAGGGGGCAGCCAAGAAAGGCGGAAAGACTAAAGCTTCTCTGAAGTCTGAAGAGGGTAACGCAGATGCAGCTCCTGCAGCTAAAACCACAGTGAAACGCAGCAAGAGGGCTGTAGCACAGTGAATGTCACATTTCATCCAAATGTTGGTTTTAATTATGCACTTGATGATTAGCAAGGTCGTTTGGTCTGTTAACTGTAGCTGCTAATATTGTTAGACCATTGTGTCGTGGTCCAGTAGGCCAGAGGCATTCGTGGGGCTTCTGGAAGTGTTGTGTGATTATTGATGCAAGTTGAATAAAATGTTGGTTTTTTGAATTCTTGTTCCTGTGGTTGATTAGCAGTCATGGGTACCCTTTCCTACCAGACTGATAATTATACTTTTCCAGGGTGTTTTTGTTACCAAGGTGGGTTTTGTAATCTGGACTATAAAAAGAAAGTTGTATGTACCACTGTTCTGGTCACTTGTGCCACCTTGTGTACAGATGTCCCAGTTTGTTCATAAAGGGGTGCAATAGATTTTGGCATTCCTGACCTTGATGGCACAGGATTTGGAATGCTGTCAGCATGGCTGGAATAGTTAAGTACCTTAGGACTGGGATCCCATTAACAGAATAATGGAACTATGATTTTACTTAACTGCACTAAAACCTTTCAGTGAGCTTACTTTGTAGTCAGCATTACACCTTCCTACAGCTACATATTTTCTCAAAGGATTGAGTGGTAGGGAAGAGATTATACACAGCTCAAAAAAATAAAGGGAACACTAAGAACACATCCTAGATCGAATGAACTAATCATATGAAATACTTTTGTCTTTACGTAGTTGAATGTGCTGACAACATCACACATTATCAATGGAAATCAAATTTCTCAACCCATGGAGGTCTGGATATGGAGTAACACTCAAAATCAAAGTGGGAAACTACACTACAGGCTGATCCAACTTTGATGTAATGTCCTTAAAACAAGTCTAAAGGAGGCTCTGTGTGAGTGGCCTCCACTTGCCTGTATGACCTGTGGCGTTGGTGGCTGGAGTGAGACATGCTCAATCGGATTCAGGTCTGGGGAACGGGCGGGTCAGTCCATAGCATCAATGCCTTCCTCTTGCAGGAACTGCTGACACACTCCAGCCACATGAGGTCTAGCATTGTCTTGCATTAGGAGGAACCCAGGGTCAACCACACCAGCATATGGTCTCATAAGGGGTCTGAGGATCTCATCTTGGTACCTAATGGCAGTCAGGCTACCTCTGCTGAGCACATGGAGGGCTGTGTGGCCCCCCAAAGAAATTCCACCCCACACCGTTACTAACCCACCAGTCATGCTGGAGGATGTTACAGGCAGCAGAACGTTCTCCAAGGCCCCTCCAGACTCTTGTCACGTGCTCAGTGTGAACCTGTTTTCATCTGTGAAGAGCACAGGGCACCAGTGGCAAATTTGCAGATCTTGGTGTTCTCTGGCAAATGCCAAACATCATGCATGGTGTTGGGCTGTAAGCACAACCCCCACCTGTGGACGTCGGGCCCCTATACCAGTCTGTTTCTGACCGTTTGAGTGGACACATGCACATTTGTGGCCTGCTGGAGGTCATTTTGCATGGCTCTGACAGTGATCACAAAGGCGGAGGTAGCGGTCCAGCTGCTGGGTTGTTTCACTTCTACAGCCTCCTCCACATCTCCTGATGTACTGGCCTGTCTCCTGGTAGCGCCTCCATGCTCTGGACACTATGCTGACAGACACAGCAAACCTTCTTGCCACAGCTCGCATTGATGTGCCATCCTGGATGAGCTGCACTACCTAAGCCACTTGTGTGCGCTGTAGATTCCGTCTCATGCTACCACTAGATTGAAAGCACCGCCAGCATTCAATAGTGACCAAAACATCAGCCAGGAAGCATAGGAACTGAGAAGTGGTCTGTGGTCAGAACCACTCCTTTATTGGGGGTGTTTTCTGTTCCATTTGCACAACAGCATGTGAAATTGTCAATTAGTGTTGCTTCCTGAGTGGACAGTGTGATTTCACAGAAGTGTGATTGACTTGGAGTTACATTGCGTTGTTTAAGTGTTCCCTTTATTTTTTGTATAATCAATTTAGTGATCTACAATCCTACACTTCCACAGTAACGTACAACTGTCTAGCTCGCAAATGCGCTTAACAGTTGTTATAAACAAATGACAGGTTCATTGTGTGAACACTAGAAGCCCAAGTTCACGACCTTGTCGCCATTCCCATTAAAATGGCAAAATATGCACTGTGTAGGAAACAACTGTACCATTTAACTTCAGATTTTATTTTGAAAGATGTTCTACGGGTTTTGCAAGCTTGTCACTGAGAGTAGTGCTCACTTTGAAATTATACACTGCATCTTTAAGTTTAGGGTATTTAGTAAACACACTAATATTACAACGATCCCCTTAATTCAGTAACATTAAAATGTCAGGTTGCTTCGAGTTACACCCAGAGTAAAAATACTGTATAAGAACCGAACTCTCCTTTGCTCTCAAATCAGGTGTCAAACGATCATGGTAATGTGATCCCCATACTAAGAATGTTTAATAAAAATATACATTTAAAATATTATATACATTTTTATTGCTTTAATTTTATCTTTAATCTGTTTAAAATTGTTATGTTTTCCTGTATATGTGAAGCACCTTGAATTGCCATTGTGTATGAAATGTGCTATATAAATAAACTTGCCTTGCCTTGCCCCCCCCTCCCACATATCAAACATTACTGTGCCTTTTGGTAAATTGTAGGCAGAAGAATCAAAATGGCTGAATAAAACATGACTCAAAATAAGAAACATCTTTGATTTTTAAAACAGCATGTTTATTTGTCTTGAAAAATAAAAAATTAACTAAAAAGTATTACTATTTCATTGTCACTAATAGAAACAGTACGGAAGCACAGTCTTTGAGCATTTTTTACAGCTCTTCAAGTATCTTCATTTTGTTTAAATATTAGTCCATTGTCTCTGCAAGGGGTGGAGCCAAAAGGTCAGGGTGGAGCCAAAAGGTCAGGGTGGAGCCAAAAGGTCAGGGTGGAGCATGGGGTGGACTGCTCAAGCACACTACACATCTGTGTCCTGATCCAAATCAGGCCTAGCGTTGCTCTCAGGTGGTCAAGAAAAGAGTCAAAAACCCCTCGCTTGAGCCAGACGTCCAGTGATGGACAAGTTTATTTTCATCCACAACCGTGTACAGTAGGTTGGCCTGTGACCAAATCGATCCTCCCAGAAAGAAGAGTGATTTTGTAAGACTGGGATGTGGGGGGGAGAACTAAAATCATGGAAGCGAGAGAATACATTGCAGTAAAAAGAGTAGGGAAAGTTTCAAGGTAAGTAAGGTGAAGAGAGAAAAAACGAAAATCATGTGGGTTAGCAACTTGTCAGCCGTTTAACATCCAGAACCAGCCACTAAACGGCATCTTCATTAATGACAGATCATTAAAAACAATTCAATACCACTTGAATCAATTTTAAAAATTCAGCAACGACAAACAACAACTTCCACATGTAAACAAATTCACTCAGAGAAAAATTAAGGTGTGCAATCCTCTCGGCGTCACCTTCTTTTTCGCTGGCCTGGTGCCACCACAGTTGTATCAGATGCAGCTTATGGGTTAGCAAATCCCTCTGCGTCACACCAGGCTCCGCCACTCTTCGTTCACTAAAGACCCCTACCCACCGTCACTCACCCTCCTGCAGGTCAACTTGGCGACAGCAGGAAGCGGTCCAGGTACTGTGAAATAACCTCCCAGTTCCTCCAGAGAAAGGCGAGCAGGAGGACGAGGAGCAGCGTGGAAAAGGTGCGGCTGCGCGTCTTCATCAGGGGAACCACGCAGTTGGCCACCGTGGACACGAACACCAGCAACACGGCCATGACGGCCAGCAGCACGTTGATGAGCTTCCCTAGCAGGGTCCGGGCCGTGGCGTTCTCCAGGCCCTCCAACTGGACCACCTGCTGCTGCTGCTGCTGAAGCTCCATCTTGGAGATCCGTGTTTGGCATGCCTCCAGCGCCTCCTACAGGCCGGGAAGGAAAAGGACATTATTGAGAGGGACAGTCACCAGGGTCAAATCCATGAATGTAACACAGAGGTTCTCTAACCTCTCCTGGGAACACCCAGGCATCATGTATAAGATGTACCCCAGAGTTAACACCTTAACGTGTGTACTACTTATCAAGCATTTGACTGTTTATTCAGGTGTGCTTGTTCAGGCTAACAAAATTGTGAGATCGCTGGGTCCCCAGGAGAGGTTTGAGAACCTCTAACTTTACAGAAATGGTACAAAAAGAAATTTACTTTAATATTTTAGTTTTATTAGCGGACGCTCTAATCCGGAGTGATTTACAGTGAATACAGGGACACCCACCTGGAGTAACTTAGGGCAAAGTGCCTTGCTCAAGGAAGGACAATAACATTTGGCACATTCAGGAATCGAACCTGGGAAACTTCGACTACAAGTCTGACTCCCTAAACACTAAGCCATCTGACACGGAGCGAGTTACGATTCCGCCCAGTGTGGTTTACCAAGTTAAATCACACCACAAACCCTCCCAATACACAACCATAATAATCACACTACTACAATAATATCCATTTTCATTGTTGTTTTTCATTATGACTTCACATTGTTAATCACCATTCCATCATCTTTTTAAGCACAATTGCTGATTATGGCCATGCCTCTTCACATTAACTCCCAGTGGGCTTTTGGGGTCCATAACAGTGTTCCTTCCCATTCTGCCAAACCATCCTGCTCCTTTTACTATCCAGCCTACAACCCAAACTGGCTGACAATGCCCCGACCCTCCACAAGGTGGTGCCAGAGACCACCCATCCCATTCTGTGCTGAGCCAATTTCACACTACTCAGTAAACCCAGTAAGTCCAGGGGCCTCATTTATCAAGCGTGTGTATAAACAATCCTACACATTTGTACTTAAGGGCGGAACTATAAGTGGGATTTATCCATTTATCAATTATTTATCCTGTGACCCTTTCACAGGTCGGAAGTCCCCATTGAAAAATACCACTTTTTCCTCACTCTTAATTATCCCTACATGGTCAAAATGATCCCTTTAAGCCTTTGGGAAACGTATAACACCATACATTAAATACATCAAAGCAATCAGAAAAATTATCTATCTTTCTGAAATTGACAGAGGTGTAGCTGTCAGTGTAACATGTTTAGGGTATGCCAACATTGTTTCTTCGGCTCGTTGGTGCTCGCTTGACTTGTAAGATTCAAAACCTACTATATGACAAGTGTTTTAATGTTAGGAAATACGCAATCACCAATAGGCATAAATTAAAAACGGAAAATCAACAAAATCAAAATTTAATTTACAGATTAAAAAAAACAAGACATTACATGTTAACTAGTCTATTCCAGCACTTGTCAAATTGCATACTGTGTAGGCATAGTCCTGGATGTGTTTAGATTTACAAACAAACATTCTCAAGTAAACATTTGTCTGTGTACAAATGATCGCACACATGATTTGTGAGTACACACGCTTGATAAATGATCCCCCGGTCTTGATAAGGCAGCTTTAGCGGGCCACTATCCAGCATCTGGGGAACGGCTTATTTCCGAGTGTTGATGGGCCATACCTGAACATCTCTAGCTCTCATATTTATTATTCATTTTCTCCCCTCCAAATTTGTCATGTTTCATTCCCTGATTGACCTTGTGTTGT
This sequence comes from Umbra pygmaea, assembly GCA_016801145.1. Lineage (NCBI taxonomy): Eukaryota > Metazoa > Chordata > Actinopteri > Esociformes > Umbridae > Umbra > Umbra pygmaea. The sequence goes on from JACXGM010031525.1 coordinate 12,077, forward strand.
CTGCAACTCCACAGCAAGTTTGGAGCTGTGCTAAGACGATTTCACAGGCTCCTGACCTACACCAGGAGGAGCTAGAGAGCGTTGTGAAGAGGCACCTCTGTCCCACTATCCACCCGTCCACCCCGGGCAGGGCTGGACCAATTTGTGCAGCCTCATGCTGGACTCCCAGGCCTTCATGGCAATGCAGCATCGTATGAACACCGTGACAAAGTTGTGCTGCCTGGCAGCGATTTAAAACACTCTGCCACATGGAGGCCCCATTCGACTCTGTGTATTCCACATACCTGAATGTCTCTCGCTCGCTCGTAAGACTGGTAAGCTATCTTCTCCTCCATGCTGGCCAGCTCCTGCTTTAGGTTTAGGATCTCATTCTGGTGGAGCTCTGTTAAGTCATTGAGCTGCTCCTCCAGACGCTCACACCTGGACGGACACACACACCCACACACACACACCCCCACACACCCACACACCCACACACCCACACACCCACACACACACACACACACCCACCCACACACGTCAGATAGTGATCACAAACATACATAAAAGTAGTTTAAATGTTTACTGATGTGTTTTTTCAACAATTTACATTTCAGTACATTTTTATCTGTAGGTTTGACATGCCTCTTAGTGACAGTATGTGGGCAGGTGTATTCCACTCTTACCCTATGAGAGCCAGAGCCTGCTGGCTTTCTGTTCTACCTTATCATTAAATGCACCCATCTGGTGTACCTGATTAGAGGGTGACAATGAACAGGTGGAGTGGAACTGGCATTGAGGGCCAGTGTTGAATAGGAGGTGTATCCTAGGGGGTGTGTCCTAGAGGGGGTGTGTCCTAGAGGGGGTGTGTCCTAGAGG
>JACXGM010031526.1:0-13031 GCA_016801145.1 Umbra pygmaea
AAAGAGTCTGGGCAATGGCGGACGTAGCCAAACTATCGCTGCTAATAACTTTGCTGCTAGCAGGGCTTATATACCGATAGATGCAGAGTTATCATATTATATTGCTGAACAGAGGCATCAGAATGCAATACTGCTCAGGTCACTGCTTATGACTACACTGCGCTCCTAGGACACCAGTTTTGGACGAGAACTACTGGAACAGGTAATAACCCTTTTTAAGGCTTCTGATTGGCCGAAATGGCTTTACGTTTAGGGTTATATCATCACCTGTTGGTTTGGCATGCTCTTGACAGCACATGATCAGGCGTTTTTGCGTTTTAATGTGGACAGAGATTTTTTTAAACCATGCTTGTGTGGATGAGATTTTTTATTTAAACTAATGAAGAAAAACTCAGTTTTCAAAAATACCTGTGTACGTGTGGACGGGGCCTTAATCTCTACATATCCCTGCTTTCCATGTCCTGACTAGACACCCCATATTGGTGCCTAATTTACATAACCAGTAAGAGCTCCAATAAAGACCAGGAGCCGGTGGAACGTCAACCTGTTCGCTGTTGCCTAACTTCCAGCACCCATACATACAACTACATGATATTAAGTGCTAGTCAGGGGTCAAATTACTTGGGAGCTCACATGAAAGCAGTCAAATCCAACGTGATCTCTTAGAAATCCGTGATACTACCACGGACACTTAACTTCAAAGTCTGTGGCAGTTCCATGGAATGCCCGAAAATTCTGTGAAACTGCCACAAATTTAGAAGTTAAGGATCCGTGGCAGTTTCACAGAATCGCATGATGACGTAGCATTTTGCAGGTTGGCAGGCTGGGGATGGTGGGCGGGCGTAAAAACATGCGACTAACATACCAAAGATTGCAAGTTCGAATCCAGGCGGACACTTTACATGTATTCTGTTTTCTATTCCAACCCGATGCAGACGTGTTGCAAACATGCTTTTTTAAATCATTTTTACTCCCTAAATACAAGTTACATCGAGTTAACAGCAAGGTTTCTGAGTGGTTAAGGTTAGGTTAGGGGTTTGGGAAATGCTTAAATGGAATTAACAGCAAGGTTTCTGAGTAGTTAAGGTTAGGTTAGGGGTTTGGGAAAGGCTTAAATTGAATTAACAGCAAGTTTTCTGAGTGGTTAAGGTTAGGTTAGGGGTTTGGAAAAGGCTTACATCGAGTTAACAGCAAACCTACCAAAGATTGCAAGTTCGAATCCAGGCAGACACTTTACATGTATTCTGTTTTCTATTCCAACCTGATGCAGACATGTTCCAAACATGCTTTTTTTTAATCATTTTTTACTCCCTAAATACATGTTACATCGAGTTAACAGCAAGGTTTCTGAGTGGTTAAGGTTAGGTTAGGGGTTTGGGAAAGGCTTAAATTGAATTAACAGCATGTTTTCTGAGTGGTTAAGCTTAGGTTAGGGGTTTGGGAAAGGCTTACATCGAGTTAACAGCAAGGTCTCACTGTGCGCCAATCGCGGACTTTTCCGTGAAACTGCCCCAGATTTTAATCCATGTTCATTTCACAGAATTTTCGGCCATTCCGTGGAACTGTCACGGATTCTGATGGTCATACTCCGTGGCAGTTTCACAGATTTCTAAGAGATCAGGCTGGTCAAATCATACACCTGTGGGGGTCTCTAAAAATCATCTGCACTATTATTTATGTAGTACATTGGGTTTCTCATGTGGGGGTTTCTCAGGTGGTGAAATGCAGTGTTGTGATTGGTGCTTTATGTCACGTGACTCAGTGTACTCAGGAAGCTCTAAAGTGGGCTGCGGGGCTGAGTGTGTATTATTTGTTGCTGCTCTCTGGCTGGTTTTTCAGTAAACGTTATTGAGTTATTCCAACCACCATTTCAGTGCTTCATTCATACCCCAAGATATTACATTGGCGACGAGGATGGCGCTAATAGGACGAGTGGAAGAGTTCAAGGAGTCGTGGGAGGATTTCACATCCTACCTGTAGAGATTTGAACTATGGCTAGTGGCAAACGAAATAAAAGAAGAAAAACAGGTCAGCGTATTTTTAGCGTGCATTGGACCAGAAACTTATGAACTGCTGAAGAACTTGGTAATACCAAAGAAGCCCGCAGAAATGACTTATAAAGAGTTAACTGATACAATGAAATCACATTATCAGCTGAAGCCTTTGGTCATAGCGGAGAGGTTCCGTTTTCAAAAACGTGATCAAAAAGAAGGATAGTCAGTGACGGATTACAAAGTGGCAATAAGACAATTGTTGAAGGATTGTGAATATGGAACTCACTTAGATGACGCATTGAGAGATCGCCTGGTGAGTGGACTGTCTGCTGAAGCGATTCAAAGTAAATTACTGACGGAAAGAGAGCTGACATTTGCCCGAGCATGTGAGATAGCGTTGACTATGGAGATGGCGTCGAAGAATGCTCTTGAAATCTTGGGAAAAGTACAGGCTGCATCTGTAAATCAAGTCTCTAAGTCATATATTGGAAGCAAAGGACAACGCCAGTTTAGACATGGAAATAAAAATCCCAAACTGAAAAATTATCAGGAATGTGACAGTGAACAGAGATGCTACTGTTGTGGGGGAGGGGGACACTCACCTCAGGAATGCCGTTTTAAAAATGAGAAATGTCATGCGTGCTCCAAGCCAGGGCATATTTCCAGAGCATGTCGGAATAGGAGACAGACTGCCGAGGCCCAGTACGTGGAAACAGAGGATCACAATGTAGACAGTGAAGATGACCCGTTAGGGGTCTTTACAGTTTACATGGCATCCAGTGGGGATGGACACATTAAAGTTAATGTGAAAGTGTGTGATGAGGACATTAGTATGCAGTTGGATACTGGTGCGGCAGTGTCCCTTGCATCTGAAGTGTTGCACCAAACTAAGTTTCCGCATTTACCCATTGAAAAGTCCAACATCAGATTAAAAGCGTACTCAGGAGAAATAATTCCCCTTCTTGGCTGTGTTCAGGCACCAGTGCAGTACGGGGACCAGAAAGCTTCACTACCCCTCATCATAGTGAAAGGAAGCAGGCCTGCTCTGTTGGGCCGAAATTTGTTGGAGAAGCTGAAGCTGGACTGGAAGAATATTTTCACAGTTGAAAAAGGAACTGAACACAGAGACCCGGAATTACAAGCGGTGCTGCAGCGCCATTCTGTGGTGTTTTCGGAGAAGGTCAGTGCCATAGAGGAGTTCAGAGCAACAATAAGAATGGAGCCGAATGCACAGCCAGTCTTTTGCAAAGCCTGGCCGGTGCCGTATGCATTGAAAGAGGCTGTGGAAAAAGAACTGGGTAGTTTAGAAAAAGAGGGAATAGTTTCCAAAGTGGATCATAGCAAATGGGGGGCCCCGATCGTATTGGTACCGAAGGCCGATAAATCAATCCGCATCTGTGGGGATTACAAGGTCACAATAAACAACCAGCTGGAAGTAGAGACTTACCCCCTGCCCAACACTGAGGATTTATTTGCAACTCTAGCAGGAGGGAAGTGGTTCTCAAAGTTAGATCTTTCTCATGCTTACCAGCAGTTGAGATTGGACAAAGACTCTGAAGAGTATTTAACCATTAATACCCACAGAGGACTGTACCGCTACCATCGTCTCAGCTATGGGGTTGCCAGCGCACCATCAATTTTTCAATCAGTGATGGACCAGGTTTTACAAGGGCAAGAAGGGGTGGCTTGTTTCCTGGATGACATCTTGATCACAGCTGACACAAAAGCCCTGCACTTAAAAAGGTTGGAGGCAGTGTTGAGCTCTCTTGAACACTATGGTTTGAGAGCAAAGTTGGCCAAGTGCAGATTCCTACAGTCAAGTGTAGAGTATTTGGGGCATTGGATAGATCAGGAAGGCCTGCACCCCACTCAGCACAAAGTGGAGGCTATTGTAAATGCCCCAAAGCCCACAAATGTCTCTGAGTTGTGTGCTTATTTGGGGCTGTTGTACTATTATGGCCGTTTTCTGAGAAACTTGTCTAGTGTGCTACAGCCATTGCACACTCTGCTGAAAAAAGAGGAAAAATGGAGCTGGACACCTGCATGTGAGGAAGCCTTCAAGAAAGGTAAAGAGATGTTACTGAGCAGCACGGTTCTGGTACATTATGACACACAGAAGCCGTTGAGATTGGCATGTGACTCGTCCCCGTACGGGGTGGGGGCAGTAATTTCTCATGTGATGGACAATGGTGACGAGAGACCAATTACGTTCGCCTCGCGCACTCTTACTGAGGCCGAACAAAAGTATGCGCAAATAGAAAAAGAGGGGGTGGCAATCATATACGGAGTGAAGAAATTTCACAAGTATCTATATGGACGCAAATTTACTCTCATCACTGATCACAAACCCTTGCTGGCTATTTTAGGGCCAAAGTCAGCGGTGCCTACGCTGGCAGCTTTGCGGATGCAGCGCTGGGCATTGATTCTCATGGCATACAGTTATGAGCTGGAATACAAGAAGTCGTCAGACCACCTTAATGCTGATGCTATGTCCAGACTTCCCGTGACTGAATTGGACAACACAGCACAGGAATCCAAAGTTTTCTACTTTTCACATGTGGACGAGTTGCCAGTAACAGCCCAGGACATAAAAGTAGGCACCGGCAAAGATCCGTTGTTAAGCACGGTTTGGAGCTTTACCATGAATGGATGGCCTAACTACCTGAATGATGGAAGCCTGAAACCGTACTTTGTCAGGAGGCATGAGCTGTCAGCCGATCAAGGTTGTGTTTTGTGGGGTCTCAGGTTCATTGTTCCTCAAATGCACCGGCTGCAGATTCTCAAAGACCTGCATCATGAACACCCGGGCATATGTAAGATGAAGGCCCTTGCTCGCAGCTATGTATGGTGGCCAGGGTTGGATGGTGAGATTGAGAGCATGGTCCAAAACTGTGCTGTGTGTCAAGCCGTGCAGAAGGTACCTGCGCTGGCACTGCTCCATCCCTGGCGGTGGCCTGTCAGAGTGTGGCAGAGAATCCATCTGGATTTTGCGGAGAAGGATAGACAGTACTACCTAGTGATAGTGGATAGTCATTCTAAATAGCTGGAGGTTTTCCACATGAAAACCGAACCATTGAGGTCAAACCGAACCATTGAGGTGTTGCGCAACCTATTTGCGGCATATGGTCTTCCGGAAGAGGTTGTGTCAGATAATGGACCTCAGTTCGCCTCTGCAGAATTCAAGCAGTTTCTTGACAGAAATGGAATTAAACAAACTCTGGTACCACCATATCATCCAGCATCGAATGGAGCGGCTGAGAGGTCGCTGCAAATACTAAAGCGGGCCCTTGTGAAGCAAGTTCTAGACACAAGTGGACAGCCGAGCATCTCGCTGCAGCACAGGCTGTCAAACTTTCTGCTCATGTACAGGGCTACGCCACACTCAGTCACAGGTCGCTCTCCAGCTGAGCTGTTTTTAAAGAGAGAGTTGCGCACCGGGTTCAGTCTTTTGAGACCAGATCTGTTGCGCACTATGGAGCATCAGCAGGCAAAACAAAAGCTGTATCATGACAAAGAGAGACTGAAATTGAGAGAATTTCCAGAGAACGACCAAATCCGAGTGAAAAATTTCAGGGGAGGAGACGAGAAATGGACTGCCGTGACTGTCATAAAGCGCTTAGGTCCGCTGACCTACCGTGTCTGGGAAGGACACAAACCGAGGTCAGTTCATGTGGATCACATGCTGTGGAGAAGAGGAGAACTGAAGGAACTGGAGTCGGACACACCTTTTGAGGGCCGAGACTTTACATCAGATGCTTCACCAGAGCCTGATCCCGTATCGGCCAGTGGAGTGAAACTGCCTGACTCCGACACCTCAGAGAAGAGCGTCTGCGTGGGTCCAGCATGGTCGGGCAATGTTACGTTTCCTCCGGGCAGCCCTAACGGCACCGCCGCTGTACCTTCTGGGGTGCAGCCAAGGAGAAATCCGGAGAGACTAAGGAAAGCTCCCAAGAGACTGGACTTGTAAGGTGTTACCTTGAGGCATAGTTAAAAAAAAATTGAAGGACTGTTCCTGGTTCTAGAAGATCTAGTGAGTTAACGTGGTTTATTGTTGTTGGTACACCGGGTTAAATCTTAAAGGGGAGGAATGTAGTACATTGGGTTTCTCATGTGGGGGTTTCTCAGGTGGTGAAATGCAGTGTTGTGATTGGTGCTTTATGTCACGTGACTCAGTGTACTCAGGAAGCTCTGAAGTGGGCTGCGGGGCTGAGTGTGTATTATTTGCTGCTGCTCTCTGGCTGTTTTTTCAGTAAACGTTATTGAGTTATTCCAACCACCGTTTCAGTGCTTCATTCATACCCCAAGACATTACAATTTAGATACCAAAAATGCACTTTTTCCTTTAATATATATCACTACATTTATGTTAATAAACAGCCTAAAAGAAACATGTTTTCCAAAAGAACGCATTAGGTTTAGGCTACTGCTAAGCGCATATCGCAATGGGTGTGTTTTTGATCATGTTATACATTGGTTGCTGCTTGTTGTAAAGTCAAATGTTATTTAAAAACCAAAGGATACCAAACCACTTAGAAGAGCCCATTCTTTGCCACGAGGACAACAAAATCATACCATCAGTATAGCAACAGGGTGATAGCTTGTAATTGTTGTTGTTTCTCTACTCCTGTATTAATAAACATTGAACTCAAGTGAATGAAGTCCAATGTTAGGCTATTTATTTATCTACACATGCCGCGCCTACTTAAGCTATTTTTTTTAAGTGACCCCCACAAAGATGAAATCATAATTCGAACCCTGGTGTTAGTGCATACACACACAAAGTTTTCAGTAATGTTTCAGTAACTAGTTTGGAAACTGGTTGGAGACGTGTCTGGGTGTACCCCTGTGTGCCGCAATTGAACTGATTGCAGACACCTGCACCCGTTCGGTGACTGTTGGGACTTGGATATAAGGGCAGATTGGAGAGGACAGCGTGGTGAATGTTGGGACTGGGATAAAAGGACAGAGTGGAGAGGCCAGCGTGGTGACTGGGAGCGGAGCGCAACAGCCAGGTCTGTAGCGATTGTTGAAAGCAGACCCATGTGAATAGGTGTAATCCGCTGTCAGTTTTGGACGATTGATGAGCGACGCGCTATAGGCACTCAACCTTGGGGGGAGGTGTTGGCCGTTCGCAGCTGGTTAGGGCTGCTGGCGTTGAAGATGGCGAGGAAAGGGACAGACGCAAGTAGGCAGGGACATTTGGGAGATAGGGACTGGGAAAGTAGGAGTGCCGCCTTCCGCTTCGCAGTGGCAAGTGTAGTTTCACAGCATGTTGACTGGGAACTTGTTCCTGCGTCGGACCAGCGTATCCCCGGCAGGTTGCGTTGTTAAACGCCAAAGCCCAGACCCCGGGGGAGGGTCTCGCCAAGAGGACGAGTAAAGTACCTCTTTTTAAGCTATCCATTTTATGTTATGTGTCTGTATGTATATGTGAGTCTTGACTTAGTTTTGAGTTAAGTATTCAGTGGGATAGGCCTAAAAGAACCAGTGGGAACTTTACTAGGAGCGGAGACTACACTGTTAAAAATTGCTGTAAATTTACAGCAGAAATGTACAGTACTACTGAACCGTTTTCTGAAAATACAGTTTCTTACTGTTAAATAGCACGTGATCTGTGGCGGAGGGAAGGAACCGTGAATGACGTACTTTGGCAGTTGGCAAGAGTGACTGACACTAGTAATGGGAAGTTCGATTCTTTTTACTGAATCGTATCTTTGAAACTCGTTCATTCAAATGAACAAATCATTTTGATTCGTATCGTTCATTTGCGCATGCGCAGATTGAAATGAACGAAAATAACCAGTATACTGATCCGTACCGTATGTACTGGATCATAGAAATAAGCCTTCCCAAAAAAGAAGGAAATAACTAAATTAATTAACCATATAATGGATCATAGAAGTAATGCACCTGCACAAATCCAAAAACATTTAAGATAATGAAATAATCTCATACAACGTCTGGTAGAAAGCTTTACATTTGAGGCAATACAATAACTATGTCAAGTGTGTTTATTTCCATCCCGCAGCATTTATTTTGTACATAATCCTGTAATAGGATCAACAGATCCATATGATAACTATGATAAAGGTGCATTTGTCAAATTAGTAATTTGTTCGGACTAGTTAAGTCAGTCTACAGTGATGAGCAAACATGTGCAAATCCAATAACTACATCGTATTGAATTATAGAGTAATGTGCCTGCCCCAAAATGAATTATATGAACGATCCAGGTACTAGTACCGAGCAGTATACTGAATCATAGAAGTAGTGCGCCTGTGCGAATAAGAACGAAATGAACGACTCATATACCAGTACCGGGCAATGTACTAGTACGACATACTAGTACCGAGCAGTATACTGAATCATAGAAGTAATCAGTGGCGGTTTCTCTAGGAGGCCAAAGGAAGCCTGGCCTCCTCATAAAAATATAAAACATAATTTAAAATAAATTCACTGTAGGAATTATAAATGGACGGTTGTTTTTTTTACTGATTTAGCTATTTCCCTTGTCAAAACATTCCATTATTATTTTCTTCTATAGCTGGTAGAGCGAAACAGCGGCCCTCGGCCACTGTGTGGGTGGTGCAGTCCTGTCTGTGCTCTGTCTAGTGGGCAGTAATGCATTTAAATGCTAGAAACGCTTAAAATGTAAAATAAATTCCCCAAGGGAGGCCAGCTTTTCCTGGCCTCCCTTGGAGAAAAAAACGACATGTTCAGCCAATCAGAATTAGGCTAGGTTTTACCGAGCTCGACATTGAATGGTCAATTCATCGTAAAGAGAACCAAGGGAGGCCAAGTTCAACCTGGCTTCTCACCAATCACATGCCTCAGACACACAACGAGTCATCAGTGAGCTACTATAGTCAGCTAGCAGCTCCGGCAACAAGGGGAAGTGTGTGGAGCTAGCTAGTGCAAGCTTGAAGTTTGATAACACCGTAGTAGAGCACCTAGCATGAGCTACTACATTTACGTGTATGTCAAAGACAATTCAGAATGACATAATTTCAGCATTTGATCAGTCTATTGATCATTATACTCTTAGACTTCAGGAATTTGTTTTCAACAGTCATTATGTTATCATAAGGCGCTCCGGAGCTCGAGCACCGACGTAGTGTGCCAGACTGCCGGTAGGCTACATTAATTTAAAATTAACATCTCAGTTGTTGCTGAGTGGAGCGGTGGCATTGATTCCTAATTTCCCACAAAGCTGATTGCGGTTACATGTTAGGTAAACTTTTAATCTCCAATCCTATCTGTATTTGTGAGAAGTGTTGCTGTCCTGAATTAAAAGATAGCTGGCTTTATTATCAAGTTAATAGGTGTGTGTGTTTGTGTCGGCCGCTGTCCATTTCTTAATTCTTTACTGTTTAAAGGGTGTGCACGCCCGTGAGCACCCACGGAAGAAAACATAAATTGGCGCCTATGTAAGGCAATATAAATATGATTTACATACAAACCTCACTGGCTTCCTCTGTAAAAATTGCCACGCACCGCCACTGGAAGTAATGCACCTGCGCCAAAAAGAACGATATGAACGACTCATGTACCAGTACGGAGCAGTATACTGGATCATAGAAGTAAAGCGCTTGCACAAAAATGAACGATTTGAATGATTCAGATACTAGTACCGAGCAGTATAATGGGTCATAGAAGTTCTATATCGTGGAGCTCCGCCCCATAGGGGGAGCTCTAGCTCCTAGTGGTTTATCCCTCCTGCGCAGCAGGTTGCATCTGAAAAAGTTTGCATATATGTCACTTCCTACCAGTGACAGTGCCAGCTATATAAGGGGTCCACCCCGCCATGACATTCTCCCTTTTTCTTCAGCCGTATCCGGTTCGAAGCTGCATCACCAACAACGACGTTAGTTTGTGTATCACAGAACTACACTCCGTCGATTAGTATGTCTTCCAAGTTGGCGTATTCGACAGAGCGTGCCGTTGCCACCGCCTCGCAGGGGAGGAGGCATCCCCGGTTCTGCATAGCGTGTCTGGGAGTCGAATATGCGGGGGCCGCGTTGCTCCCTAATCCAGCATGCTCGGTTTTGCGCCGCCATGCCTCCTATTCCGAGCTAGGAGGGAGGCCTTCTTTACCATACATGCTCCTATGGAGTAGTCTAGCAAGGTTTTTGGCCACAGTCAACGGTCTGCGCCACATACTCACGTGGCTCCAATGGAGCTATCGCCAAGTGTGGGGGTGCCGTCAGCTCTACTGGCCCCAGTGGGACCACGTGGTAGAGCTGGCACCTCTTCCTCCGAGTTTGAGGACAGTAAAGTAGAGGTGGCGCCTGTGGCGTCCAAACCCATTCTGCTCTCACTCTGTCGAGACCTGCCTTCCATCATGCGGATCGCAGCCGACAGCCTAGGCGTTCCTACCCCGCCACCTTTGATAGAAGAAGCTAAGAGGTCGTGCCAGACCTAGTTTTGTTCAGACCTCGGCCTATAAGGTATCGCATTGTAGGCCTAGCTGACAACCTAGCGGTATTCCCTGCTTCGCCCTATCCCTGGCCACACCCCTGGTCACCGGTTCGGCAGCCTGGTCGACTACCCAGTAGCCTGCCCTCACTCTGTTGAACTCAAGACGCACTGGCAGAGAAGTCTTATGTGTTGGGGGCCCAGTTCACTGGAGTGGCCTCCAACACTGCCATGCTGTCCTCGGCCCTGGCATCTTTCACTCTGGATAGAACTTCGCTCACTCCAGTTGAGATTCGGGGGATCGGGAAGGCTTCAGCCGCCATCTTACAGATGGCCCACGCTGTCGCTACCTATTCCACTTGCACATAGGTGTCTCACCATCACCTATGGCTATCGGCGACCGCACTGAAGGAGCCGCAGGAACTCCTTTTGCTGAAAGCCCAGATTGAGCACGAGTCCCTTGTGAGTAATGCTATCGAGGAAGCGTAAAGCGAAACACAATAGAGATTCCTCTATTAGCGTGTTGTTTTTGCGTCCTCTACCCTGACATAATGAGCACGCTCATTGATAAAGGGTGTATGCTTTCTATCTGAACCCGCCTGGGTGTCAGAGTTGTTCCACTGCCCCTTCAGGGTAGGGTGTGGGTTCTCTGTGCTTAGTGGAAGTACTTTGTCTAGTCAGGCTATTGACTAGGTTATAAACTAGCCAGCGTTGTCTCCACTACTACTCAGTCTGAGTTTTCACAGTTGCTAGCGGTGTGATCCCCATCTGTTGTGGGTTACGCTAGCAAGGAAACGACAGCGAAATTTGGTAGAGGGAGACTCCTCTATTAACGAGTTGTTTTCGCATCCTTTACCCTGATAAAATGAGCAAGCTCATTGATAAAGGGTGTAATACATTTCCATCTGAACCCGCCAGTGTGTCAGAGTTTATTCCACTGCCCCTTCGGGGGAGGGTGAGGGTTCTCCATGCTTAGTGGAAGTACTTTGTCTAGTCAGGCTATTGTATAACCTATCCAGCCTCGTGGCTCCTCTACTACTCAGTCTGAGTTCTCACAGTTGCTAGCAGTGTGATCCCCGTCTGTTGTGGGTAACGCTAGCGAGGAAACTGCGAGTGAACCTTAATAGAGGAAGACTCCTCTATTAAACGGGTTGCTTTCGCGTCCTTTAACCCTGATAAAATGAGCACGCTCATTGAGAAAAGGTGCAATACATTTCCATCTGAACCCGCCAGTGTGTCAGAGTTTATTCCACTGCCCCTTCGGGGGAGGGTGCTGGTTCTCTGTGCTTAGTAGAATTACTTAATCTAGTCAGGCTATTGTTTAACCTAGCCAGCCTTTTGTCTCCACTACTACTCAGTCACAAGATTTCACAGTTGCTAGCGGTGTGATCCCCATCTGTTGTGGGTAATGCTAGTGAAGAAACAAAAGTGAGTCTTAATAGAGGAATACTCCTCTATTTAACGGGTCGCTTTCGCGTCCTTAACCCTGATTAAATGAGCACGCTCATTGATAAAGGGTGTAATACATTTCTATCTGAACCTGTTAATGTGTCAGATTTAGCAGTTTATTCCACTGCCCTTTCGGAGGAAAGGGCGGGTGTGTTCTCCGTGCGTAGTGAAAGTACTTTGTCTAGTCCAGCTATTGTCAATCTGGCCAGCCTTGTATCCACTGCTACTCAGTCTGAGTTTTCCTCGTACTCGACTACGCCGGGTTGCTAGCAGTGTGACCTCCGTCTATTGTGGGTAATGCTTTGAGGAAGCGAAAGCGAAACTTAATAGAGGGAGACTCGCCTCTATTAAACGGGTTGTTTTCGTGTCCTTTAACTTTGATAAAATGAGCACGCTCATTGATTAAGAGGTATATTCATCTCCATCTGCACCCGCTAGCGTTTTCCGTTAGTATATGTGGTCTTCCTTTGCCGCCCGCTCATTGCTAACCTTGGCTTAAGCCGACATACAAGCTAGAGCCAGGATGCGGCTGTTAAAGTCTCAACCAACCCTCTCTGTGTCACATGGCCCTTTCCCATGCCTGTCAGGTCTGGTGTGTGTGAAAGGGGGGGGGGTCCCCCTTCTCGCTCACTACGCGCTGTTAAGCGCGGTGGTAGTTTTCAGTCCAGTCACACAGAGGAAGTTAATTAAAGATTAATAAATATTGCCTTATTTCTCCAGCTTTGTCTATTTCTTTGACGGCTAGAGGGGAATGAGGAGATTGAGAGACCTACCCTCTCCCTTGGGCAAAGAGTTTTTACTGTTTTCTAAACTCTGTGACTCGCCCACTCTCACCACTCTGTCTCGAATGGCGAGAGAGATGGATCTTTCCAGAATGGAGTCAGTCTTGTCCCCACTCACGCAGGGGAATAAGGTTTCTAACCTACATAGACAATCCTGTTACTAGCCAGATCATCTACTATGACCATGTCTTACGCTGGGTTTTGCAGACTGTCTATCTGGGCCTTCAGATAGACATGGTTGCCATAACAGCGAGTCTCAGTTGGATCTATTACACATGCGCTACATCCTGGTGTCATTACGAGAGGACCTGGTAACCTCATTCCTTCCCGTCTCTGTCGTGGGGGGGGGGGTGTGGCCTCTGAACGGAGGACACCTCAACTGCTTAGAGCT
>JACXGM010031527.1:0-12933 GCA_016801145.1 Umbra pygmaea
GATTCGCCATAATTTTTCATAAAAATGCCAATATTTGAAATCTACATAGTTGATTTCTCGCATCAAATGTTCTCAGAAGTGAATTTAGTGATGAAATAGTGTAAGAAATTGTAGCAAAACGACTCTGCATTAACCTGCCTATCTCGGCTTCCCGGTCCTTACTCGAATGCCGAAATGAATGCTGGGCTATTTCTGCGGTGAAGTTCACACAAGTTACCAACCGATGCATCCTCGGTAAAATGGGCGTTTCAAGAACACTTCCGGGATCTTTAACCGTTCTTGACAAAATGCAAACTTGTGTATTGGGACAGTACTTGGGCCACAAAAGATGACGTTTCACAAGAACACAAGTACAGACAAGAACACAGATTGAGAAAGGCCCATGGTTACATCTTTGACACTGATCACAGATTTTACCCTTGGTTTCCCAGGTAACATGACTGTTAGCCAGTTATTATTCTATGAAAACCGACAACAATATTAAACAGTGCTTGTGTTGTCTAGTACTAATTGTGTCACTACCATAAAACAGAGAATCATTGTGCTCAAGTTGCATACCTCCACCCCCGGCCACTGTCCCTTCATATCCAGGAACATTGTCAAACATACTGGGTGGAGCGCTGGGGCCCTGGAAGTCAGAAGCAGGTGGGGCAAACATTGCTGTGAAAGACCAGAGAAACCAGTTAAGATTAAAAAATATTTGTTTGATTATTGACAATAATCTCCTGATACAATCAAAATCACAACAGTTATTACAAAAGTCCAAAATAAAACGACTTTCTACCCATTTCCTGTGTGACAACAGTTGGATAGACACATAACATGAGTTACTCACCCTGGCCTGTCTGTCATATTATCATCTATACTCAGAATGTATATAATGAATTAATGTGGTAATGACCAATGTAGTCAGACTTGCTCCAGACCATAATGTCAACCTTCACTGAAATATCATAGAAGGAGCACCTATTCTTCAACTAACTTTGAAGCTACACCCACCTTCCCCTTAGTTGGTGTCTCAGCTTTCTATTGAGATTACAAATGGTACAACACCCTCACAGGGTTTCCCCCAGAAAATGTGTTAGTTACGGTGGTCGGGTTTGGTTTGTCTCTCTCCCGGGGTGCAAAACAACATTATTGAAATGCGCAACAGTGATTGTGTTTACTTTTTATTGCTGTGCACTTAACAGAGTGCAACAACATTAAAATACCAGCTGATGGCGCAGGACGGACAGATATCACACGTCACATTTATTTTTTGGGGTTTGCTAAGTAAAGGCGGCTATCGGGTCTTGTCTGGGCGGCCGCCTTGACAGCAACGTGCTTCGGGAAACCCTGCACCCAACACAATTTAGAAACATACATGTAGTGGAGTGATAATTTATTATAGAATACTTATATACCTATAGAATATCATATAGGACTACGCAAAACAAATTCACAAGCCTATTTCCTACTATTTACTTCAACGACTGAAAACAGATTAAACCAAGCAAGCAACTTCAGAATCAGGGCAAGAATAATAAAGAGAAGAATCTTGTGATTCAAATGGATTTACTTAACATTGTCAATGAAACCAATAAAAAAGCAGCATAATACAGGTTACATGAAAGATACTACCTAATAATCAAAGTATTTATTTAAACATGAATCAAAGAGGTAGGTTGAGAACTATGCTTGACTTGAAGTCAAAAACTCAAATATAACATTGAATTAAGGAGAGAGAGGAATTAAGAGTAAGAAAGAGACTGTCCATCACAAAGAAATGGATGTTTAAAGTGTTGATGAGCCAGGCGGGGTACCTCCCCCCATTACAATCCTCCCTGAACATACAGTATCTGCCACACTCATTAGCAAACATTCCTCGCTTCAGCTGTTATTGACCATGTTGGATCAAATTATATTAAACTTCAGCAGTCTGAAAAACTCAGACAGAATTTTAAGGCACTCATAAATACATTACTGGACTCTGGTAAGCCATGCATTAGTTCCGGTCCACTTCCTTTTCCCGCGTTTTGGGAATCTTAAATTTAGCCGCATCTGCCAGTCATATACCTGGCTTGAGATTTTTGCTCTAGAGGAATTCTGTTTGTGGACAATTTTAAAGCTTTTAAAGACTGACCAGGTGTTTTCCACCGGGATGAACAGCTCCAGCATCCTTGCTTCAAAGATGTAAATTTATCTAGCCTCCTGTAGAGTCTTTGAGGTTTGACGCCATCACTTTAAAGCTGTAACTCAGGATTGGACTGTACTGCATCAGGACCCATGTTCACTTAATGTTGTATTTAATTCCTTGCTGTGTGTCTATAAGACTGGCTCAGCCCTCCACAGGATTTACTCTCAGGCTCAATGGAGTAGATAAGCCCTAAGTGAATCCTTAACTGATGCAGATATTTCCCTTCATAGTTATTATCTTTTCAGATGTGATAGGGTTAGTAGGGGAGGTGTTTCAATTTTCTCATGGTCTATTTGTTGAAGACTTCCTCTAGCCTTAAAGGTTTAAAATTTCTGCTGTCTGAGATTTAAGATGGGAAATAACTGTAATATTAATCTGACGGGTATTAATCGCCCTCATTCTGCTGAGAGACGTATGCTGGGCCAGCTGACTGAGCTTCTAGTCACATTTACTTCAAGTGAAGCATCACAAATGCTTTATACTATCACAGCCATTGTTGTAGTCGAGTCACCAACTGTTGAGTCCAAGTTGAGTCTTGAGTCCCCAATGTTCGAGTCCGAGTCACCCAAGAAGGGTCAGAGTCGAGTCTGAGTTGAGTCGCCATTATCTGAGTTCGAGTCCGAGTCCCTAGTTCGAGTCTTTAAGTCTGAGTTGAATTCAAATACTGCCTACATTGCTCCACTCTGGCACCATCAAAGAGCAGATATACAAATACACCGCATTCCAAATTATTATCCAAATTGAAATTAAGTGTCATAAACATTGAATATTTAGTTTTTCAAACTTATTGATGGTATTGTGTCAACTGGCTCTTAGAATAACTGAAATCAATCTCAGACACCTGTCATAATTAGTTTGCCAGATGAGCCCAATTAAAGAAAAACTACTTAAGAAGAATGTTCCACATTATTAAGCAGGTCACAGTTTTAATGCAATATGTGAAAGAAAAAGGATGTCTGCTGCAGCAATTGTGCAATGCCTTGGACAAGATATGAAAACATTAGATACTTCATGGAACCTTAAGCATGATCATCGTACTGTGAAAATATTTGTGGCTGATTCAAAGCACAGATGGGTTCATGCAGACAAAAGCATAATGAAGAAGGTTACTGCCAGACAATTTCATCGGATTAAGAGAACAACTGCTAAAATGCCATTACAATGCAGCAAACAGGTATTTGAAGCTGCTGGTGCCTCTGGAGTCCCGCGAACCTCAAGGTGTAGGATCCTGCAGAGGCTTGCAGTTTTGTATAAACCTACTATTCGGCCACCCCTAACCAATGCTCACAAACAAAATCGGTTGCAGTGGTCCCAGAAATACATGAAGACTAATTTTTAAACATTATTGTTTACTGATGAGTGCCGTGCAACCATGGATGGTCCAGATGGATGGAGTAGTGGATGGTTGGTGGATGGTTGGTGGATGGCCACCATGTCCCAATAAGGCTGTGACATCAGCAAGGAGGTGGCGGAGTCATTTGCACAATAATATGGAACGCGATGTAAAAGTGGGTCTACATCAAACAAAAATTACACCACTGTCACCATTCAAAAGGGAGTTTATTTCATATTTATTGTATTTTAGCAGAAAACTGAAAGCAGCAAAAATGCAGAACACTTAAATATCTGTTTATATTATGCCTATATATATTACTTGCGATAAATCATGTAAAATCCGTGAAGGCAAACTTCACGATCCGTGGCGCATCTCTCTGCATTTTTCAAATGTGAACATGTAGTAGGGAGTGCGCAATTTCTTTGTCACGAGTAGTGACAGTTAGAGCGAGAATGGTATTTGTTTAAGTAAGTGACGTCAGTGAGTGTGTTAAGCAAGGAGAGCGAGTGGTAGTGCTGTCCGACTCAGAATGTGTATGTGTGGCTGTGAGGAAAAAGGGATTGCAAAGAAAATGTAAAATGAGTTAACAGTTAACAATAAAACAACAAGCTTCAACACATGATGAATTCATCTATTGTTAATACTGTCTGTGAAATGAACAGTGTTTCCCACAAAAGCACATCAGCCATGGAGGTCTCCACACATATAGGTAGAAAGTATACAGAAAATTCATCCAACGTCCGAGTCCCTTTTAACGAATGCAAGAGTCTGATTTATATAAAGTCAAGTCACAAGTCCAGAGAATAGCGACTCAAGTCAGACTAGATTCCTGACACAAGTACTCCATCACTGAAGCTATTAACAAGCTTACACGGCCAAATTTAAAAGAGCAGAGAAAATATACATTTGTTGATTATATTTTGATAAAATGCTCCATAAAAATATTTGGCAAGTGGTGTGTTTAATTAAATAAGTCACCACTGCCCTTTTGCATGTGGTAATGATACCAGAATTCCTAGGTCAAGTCTGTGTTTTATAGCTAAAAGGCATTTTAGGAATTTCAATGAGCAAGCATTTTTATATGACCCACATAGTTGTAACCTTGATGGAATTGCTGAACTAGCACTTAAGTATTTCACCTGTGTTTAACTTATTAACAGAATGGCAGGCTCCCCTTATGAGGATAGGTTTAGCTCTGAAATAAACCTTGGTTTAGCTCTGAAATATCTGATGCCCTTCACAAAATAAATGAAGCATGGGCGAAAGACAGATTCTTTGACTTTGACTCAGATTGACAGTCATTTAGGTGTTTAAGAAATCAGTGTGTGAATCTAGTTAGGAAGACAAAATCTGATTATTTTGTTAAAACTTTGTCTGAGTGTGCAGAAAATCCAGCTATATTCTGGAAAATCATTAAATCACTGATGATAACTGTAATTCCTTGTCTCTTCTACATCAAACTAATCAAGCTTCTGGCATCATAACTGACAAACTTGATATAATTAATGCATTCAACTATCTTTTAATTTCTGAAGCTATATTTAGGGTTCAACCACAAAGTGGTAGAACCCGATTGTTTTTGTGTGTTTTGGTTAATATTATTAATATTTGTTGTCTGCCACGCCGGCTGACATTCCTGTGAGCTGGAATGAGCCAGAAACATGAAACTTGGGAAAACAACTGGAAATGGTGTGCATGCTTCCATAGAAATGTGAACCCAATCGGCCACATGGTGGCACTGTAATTAAGGCTTCAAAATGCAAAGTCCAAATTTAAATTTCTCACACAAGTGCACCTCAATGTACCCTGGAAATTCAGAGTTCTCACGAGAGCACAATTTGAAACTATGGCAAGGAGTAATTCTGCTCATTAACTATGCCCTTGTAGCCGAGCATCGGTGTATCTGATATAGGCGTGCCAGAGGCGTGTTAAACAGATGACGACAGTGCTGCGACCTCGAAGTCATTAGTAAACATTGTAAGATCGCTATGGATTAACACCAGTTGTTTAAAACAGCTTTGGCCACTACAATGAACGAGTTAGACTTGGCTTTTTGTCTAAAAGAGGAACAGAAGACGACACACTAATCGTTCCTTTTTTAAAAAGGACGTTTTTGCTGTTTTGCCGATCTGATACGGCAAGAGTTTTATCTACCAGATAGCTCCGCCATAGGGGCTTAGCGAAAAACCACTGGTGATAGGTCGTAGTGTTATCCAATTGCGTACAGTGAGATTTTCAAATGCATGCTTGGTGCCGCCCCTTGAGTTGGATCATTTTCATTACTCGAACCCAGACCCTTATATCCTCCGGATTTGGGTCTGGATATTTCCAGGCTAGCCTCAATGTGCCCTACAAAAAAACCTCAAGGACCATTAAGGTCTGTTTTCCGCCATTTAGAATTTTTTGAAAAACACATTTTTGACGTCTCCTCCTACACCGTAGCTCCGATTACCACCAAATTTACAGTGAAACATCATTGGACCAGGTTTATTAAATTTTGATATCTCGTTGATATCTCAATTACTTTTCAAGTTATTGACCAAAGAACTTCGAAAGGGGCATGGCTCTGGACATAAATCGACACAAATCAGCATCCGTAGGGCCAATCATCAAAAGACTCATAGGATATGTTCAGATAAGTGCCCCAGCTATACCCAGACAGTTTCATATACATATGCCACTAGGGGGAGCTACAAGCGCAAGATAGGTGAGTGGCATTACACACATTTTACTATTAATGGCATATTAATTCTCCAATCATGACAAATCTGTCAGGATATGTCCTCATAGGTAACTGAACCACGCCCTGCAAATCTAATTCAAATTGACCACTAGGGGGCACTTTAAATGTATAATAACTGCACATGGAATGGCACAAATGAAGCTATAGATCATAAAATGTTTTTCGAATTGTTACAAAACTGCAGGATGAAAACTTGCATATGTTTTGTAACAATGTTGAACCACATGAGTGAAATTATTTTGAAGTCGCTATTGAGAAAAAAGGGTTGAACCCACAAATCACCGCGGCTATATTTTTATACAATTTTGCAACCAAACCAACCGCAGTGTAATATGGATACTATTGGAAGAGATCATCTGAATAACACTGATAATGTCGGTCAGGGGTTCTCCTTCAGAGAGTTCTCTGTTAGGGAGGTGTTTAATGAAAGGGGCTGATCATTTGAGGCCAGCTCTGTTAAAATGTGCAGCTTACTAAATAGCTGATGCTGTTACACATTTAAACTGTGACATTGTCCTTAAGAATGATTCCCAAAGTATGCAAATCTGCATGTGTTGACTCTTCATAAGTGTGGCAACTGCAGTGATGTTGATAAATACTAGGGCTGTTACGAAATGCGTGTTGTGATACAATATGCACTCCAGAGCCCGTTCGCCTGGCAACAGTATTTAATGCCTGTAACACGAACTTGGATATTTCATTTGAAAAAAATAGCGCTCCTCATTCATTATAATAATCATTGTTTGTTCATTTCATGGATAGGTAGTGGGTCCATGTTCATGTGTTGTTACAATTAGTCTATTTTGGGTAACAACAGACTCTAGTGAATGATTTTCAAATGTACTCGTGTTTTTTTACATGAGACACTGACAATATATTCAATCAATTTGTGTACAACTTATTTGTTAATGTTTTTAATAATCAGTTATTAAAAACATGTTAAATGTGCTGTTTTTGCAATCACATACTTTTATTATTTCTTTACACACAATACAATTGAATTTGGTTACAATTCACTAGCTTTACAATGAATTCACAATGTTTATTGCATTAATTACATGCAATGAATTACAACTAAATGGTAAATGGACTGGATTTATATTGCACATTTTTCTGACCAACAATGGTCACCAAAGCGCTTTACATTGGCTCACACTCACCCATTCATTCACACATTCATACACCGACGGCGGTGTCAGCCATGCAAGGCGCCAGCCAGCTCGTTGGGAGCAACTGGGGTTAGGTGTCTTGCTCATGGACAATTCCGGTTGCTAGACAACCTACTTGACCCACTGAGCCACTGCCGCCACTAGCGCTATTAGTTTGAACGGAAATATCCAAGTTCATGTTGCGGGCATTATATACTGTTGCCAGGCGAACGGGCTCTGGAGTGCATATTGTATCGCAATACGCATATCGTACCAGCCCAAATAAATACAGACCAATTTCTAAGCTTCGCTTTTTAGCTCAGATTCTGGAGTCATTGATAAATAGGCAGCTTCGTTCATACTTATCAGAGAAATGTATCTTGTTGTAAATGATGTTGTGAATGCTCTGGATGCTAAGAGGATTGTTGCTGCCCTGTTTATGGACCTTTCCAAGGCCTTTGACACTGTTAATCATGGTATTTCATTAAGAAAGTTGTCCCAAATAGGCCTCATCCCTGATGCATGTGCTTGGTTCTGTGACTATCTTAAATATGTATTTAATAAACATTTAACAGAGCTTAAAAATTAGCTTATGTAAGGTATGGTTCATTTATTTAAATAAATCTTGCTTCTTCTTTGCTAGTAGGAAGTTAATTGTTCAATCAACTTTTTTACCTGTTCTAGATAATGGAGACACTATATACTGAAACAAAGTGCAACAGTTCCAACTCTGAGATCCCTTGACTATTTTTATCATAGTGCTCTTCGTTATATTACATCTGATAGATTTATTACAAATCATTGTGTCCCTTACCAGTAAGTTGGGTGGATGTCATTAAACGTGCAATATGTCGTTTTTGGCCACTAGGTGTCTCTCAATCAAAACAATAGCAAAAGATGTACTTTGATGATGTCGAGAAGTATTGTTGGATCATGGGTTCTGTTGTCGTCGTCAATGACAACCTGCCAATCTAGCATCTCTTGCAGAAAAAATGTTCACTGATAAGTTAATGTATTGTAAATATATTATAACTTTCTTCACGTTATGTTTGGCGGTTCTCTGGAACTTAGAGCAACTAGAGGAGTCAAAGTTTATATGACTCCATTGACGGGCGAGAAAATGAAACGTCCTCTGTCTTCGAATAAAATTTATCTGGGTTTGAAAGTTGGTGGAAACATTTGGGATAATGTAAGTACACAACTAACAAATATATATAATATAGTATAGTGATGTTTGCTTTTTTAATGCAAAGTACGTCCTTTGTTAATGTTTTGGAAAACTACATATTGTACCTTTAAAGACGCATAAATAACTGCTTTACTCTAAAATAAATATAAATAAAATAAATCATAAATGAGCATAGGTCATGGCAAGACTTATTAACAATTAACAAATTAGCTGTAAAACAGGACTTTTTAACTTGACTCAATGGAAAATTAGTTTGACAAGAATTAAGCTGAAAACCATCTCTACCTCACAGAAAAAGATTAGAATTCCATCAAACAGGAAATAGGCTAACCATCTATCTTAAATCTACTTTAATTTGGTGTATTTATGCTAACAAATCATTGGTTTAGATCAGTGTTTCTCAAATGGGGGTACGTGCACCCCTATGGGGTACTTTGGAGTACTGCAGGGGGTACAAGAAGTGTTCTTGCCACCACTAGTAGTTTTTAGAGTGGCAGGAATAACTGTGTGGTGAGTTTGGAAATGTTTTAGTAAAAGATTAGCATCATTAAAATGTTGCTAACATGTTTTTAGCAAGATAATAGCATGATTAGTATAATACTAATATACACTATTACACACTATTACAATACTATTACACATTATTACAATACTAATACAATACTATTATAGACTATTACACTACTACAATACTATTACACACTACTACTTTTAACAGATAGTTGTCTTGTTCGAGAGCTCGTGTCAAACTCACCAATGTGTTTTAACTGAATATCCTTTGGTCCAACTGAGCTAAACACACAATGACACAGAATTTGTCAGACCGTTGATATATCGTTCATTACGTTAGCGACCGTTTCCATTAATTAGCACTTGTCTTTAGCTAGCTAGCTAGCTAATACACTCCAGTGTCCTGCTGTTAACAGACAGTTGTCTTGTTTCGTGGGCTTGCGTCATTGCGTCTATGCATAATGAATATATGGGAAACACAACAGATATTTAGTATCTTATCTGGACTTAAAATAATATATTTTTTTCGTTCTGGACTGGCGAGGGTTCCCCGTTTGGCTTAGCTACTGTACATGATTAAGTTAGGTTTATCCGGCGCTAAGCTAGTGTTCTGCATTGCTGCTACTGCTTGCTAAATGAACACTAAGAAGACACACATATCGTCAATTTGTGTGAATTGAAAGCAAGTTCCATGAATTGTAAATATACAAAACTAGTAATTCTACCGTTTAAAGCATTATTTAACAGACAGACTCACCGCTATACTCGAAGTTGCTGCTCCACACACTGGGGACAGTTTTTTAAGTGACGCGTGCAGTGGGGAACGCTTTGATCTCTGTAGTGACCTAGCGTGTGGCAGACTGTTGCTTTTAAAAGATGCCGATGAAACAAAGGCTCAGAACGCCTAAACGATAAGTCAAATCATTACAATGACATAATTATGAGCTGCAAAAGCCCTCTGTGAACATATTGATATACATTTTATGAGGATTAACTTAAAAATGTGGGCATATCAGCAATTTAAAAAAGTGGTTTGCTCTGCCTTCTGCTGGGAAATGTGGAGGATTTTTAACATGGGAAGTGAATGGAGGAAGATTGGGAACAGTTTTTATTTGGAAGCTCACCGAGCCAAATGTATAACTCTAACAAAAACCAACAACAATACCTACGTTTTAATGTATAAAATGTGTATGAAAAGTAGAACTTTTGGGCGTGGGAGCAGTTTATAGAGAAGAGACTAAGAGGATTTTTTCAAGGCTCTGTGCTTTCGTGATGAAATGTCCTATTCTAGCTCACTCCATAGAAACCCATTATAATTTATCAAAATGTCTAAAATGCACACTACGCTTAAACAGCTTTTTCACAAAAACTGTAAAGATAACAAACTGAAATATAAACGTTCAATAGCTGAACATTTTGTGAACATTTTAAAGTTTGTTTGAAGTCTCTAGGTGAAAGTTAAGGGTTTTCAGCCTGCTCCCATTGACTTTAATTAAAAAAATAAAATGTTTAAAAGTGAAATATTTTAAAAAGTATAAATAGCAGAACAAACGTTGAAGTGGTCCCATCATATACTGAAGGAGCTATATGATTACATATTATAACTATTTTTTTTTATACTTTATCCTAAATTGTGGATAAGTAAGCTATATATCATATGCTGAAGTATATTTCTGGAGTGTTAAGATCAAAAGAAATAATAACAACAAGAACCGTACGGAACCAAAAAAATCCTCAATTTCTACTGGCCATGCAGATCTCACTCCCCTCTATATAGTGTTCTGCAGCACAAGTTTTAACTTCCCATTTCTTCTTTTGCCAATGCTTTCAATTTCTGTTTTGCTTAGCTGCAAGAAAATGCAAAACCACTGCTGGAAAATGAATCCACTTCCTTCAAAGCCTTCATCATAACGTCATTGCAAATTTCCCAAACCGACTCAAAACCCTTTCTCCATTTGCCTGTCCTGCCCACACATGAACCTAATTTTTGTCCTTCCCTACACCATTTTAGGAGCTTGCAAGTGAGGAACCTCTTCATTCAACATTCCTTGTAGCAATTAAATGGTGAAATCTTTTATGAAAATCAGTTTAAAAATGTGCACTGTCTCCTGCTTGACAACTGTTTTTATCTCCCATCCCAATTGGTCTTGTCCAATTTGCCCCTCTAACCCTGTCTAGTCAGCAGCCCTGCAACTCTCTAGACAGATGCAGGATGGTGAAGGCCGCTCACATGGCTCAGCCAACCACATGTTGCAGTGCTGGCTGATTCTTCTTGCACTGCTTATCCAATACGGAAGCCTTTAGTTAGATCATGTGTGGGATGATGACACTCACCAACTACTGTATTTTCGCGAATATACTGCATGCGATATGCACGTTTTTGCAAACGCCGCACCCCCCCTGCGCACTATATTCGGAGGCACACTATATAGAAAGTTTTTAACCAAGATAACTACAGTCATTATTTTTGTTCTGTACAGTTGTTATAGACAAGCTATTCCTAAAGTGGGATATGAAATAAATTGTGGTTCAACATGTATTTCAATATTCAAACCTTATTAAAGTGATTTTTCATGTCTGAATAGTGCAGCCTCACTGGCGAAGATATTCACCAACTAGTGTCTGGATAAATATCAACATAATGTAAAATATCAAATAGGATAATTGGCATCTAACCAGATGAACAAATTCTTTGTTTTCATTGAGTACTTGAGAAAAAAACTCCAGACGGCAAATAAAACTTCAAACTGGATAATTATCATATGTAACGCTAAAGTACAATTTAAGTAACAAAAGGAAGAAAAATTATATACAGTTAGATCACAAGGGCAACTCACTTATACATCAAATATAAGCTTATATGATTACCACACAAAATTTTTTTGAAAACAATTAGTAATTTTATTGGACAGAATAACTATAAATTCACGATGTGTGGAATTCTAGCGGAATTCAACCGCCACAGCGGCGGCAGGCTGGGGCAAACTCATCAGATCCGAATTTCAAATATACAGCAGAGAGAGAGATCTAGAAAGGACAGCGACTTTTTAGACATTACAATTTATAAAAACTTTGATATTTTGGAAACTATACTAACTCAAGCCGCAGAGTATAACACACTTTTACGGGCAGACAGTAATAATCATAGACTCCTCATACAGAATATCAGAAAGTAAAATCCTTAGACTTACAATGTAATTGCAGTTACAATACTAAAGTGTTTTATTATCCAAAAACCGGGAACGAATACTAAATTTATTAATTGTAGCACTGTATTCACCCGCCTGTATTATTCTTATGTTGAAAGATTTGCTATATGCACAGCAGACTTCGTTTTGACCTTAAATAATTTAAACTACTGTTGCTTGTTTCATATAGACGTGTAAACCATTGTTGAATTATTATAGACCATCGTTATTCGAACAGCAGGGTGGGAAGTTAACTTTTTTGTCCACCAGCCACTGTGGCTGGTGGGTGCCAAAACTTTACCAGCCACTTTTTCCCAAATTCAAATACATAAAAGAAAACACACTAGCATATTCTATATTGCTTCAACACATTAAATTCACTATTTATACATGTGAAATTAATTACTAAAGGGACATTTAGTGAAGACAAGTCTGAGATTAATAATTTTTAGATGATTGACAAATTGTTCTAATCTGTTTGCTAATTGTATGTCCTACTACCATATTTTAGTCAGCTACTTTTAAATCACTCATGCAACAGTAGGCAGTATCAACTTTGAGAGGTGTAAAACTTTACTGTTGTAACACCTGACGAACGCCACAATATTTACACATTTGTAAATTCATTTTCTAATAATCTGTT
>JACXGM010031528.1:0-12933 GCA_016801145.1 Umbra pygmaea
AATTAGACTGTAAAATATATTTAAACTTATATTAGTAACATAAAAGGCAACATGTTTAGTATTGGGCAGTTATGCATTATTTTCACATTTCTTAATGGCACTAAGAAAAAATAGGTTCTTCAAAGAACCTTTCAGTGAAAGGTTCTTTGGGGAACCAAAAAAGGTTCTTCTATGGCATCGCTGTGAAACCACATTTTTGATTCTTTCTGGCACCTTTATTTTTAAGAGTGTATGTTATTTCTGGAGGTGTA
Organism: Umbra pygmaea; assembly: GCA_016801145.1. Lineage (NCBI taxonomy): Eukaryota > Metazoa > Chordata > Actinopteri > Esociformes > Umbridae > Umbra > Umbra pygmaea. Next base: position 252 of record JACXGM010031528.1, read on the forward strand.
TTTTTACATATTCTACTAAGATGTCATGTTGTTCAAATGCGATCTGTCAGGAAGAACAGATCCCAGTTTCAGATGGAGAGGAATTTCACTCTGGATAAGAGCGTCAGCTAAAATTTTAATGTAAACTGTAAGGGAGGAGACAAACTATGACTATCCTCACGAAGCACTTAATTGTGACAGAGGTGGTTGCTACAGGATGGTAGTCATTCAAATTCGTCACCTTCATTTTCTTGTGACCTGGGATGATGGTGGATTTTCAAAAGCAGAGTGGATCAACGGCAGGTCTGCACACACTCTGAGGACGTGGCTGGAGATGCCATTTTGTCAAGCAGCATTGCGGGGGTTGACACGCTTGAATGCTTTGTGCACGTCCTCTGTGATGACCGCCAAGACAGGGCCCTCGTTATCCCTGAACACACCAGTTGGAGTCCTGAGTCTTCCAAACTTAAGAGAAAAGTGTTCAGTTCATTAGGTAGGGAAGTGTTGGTATCCACTTTGTTTTTGTAGTCAGTGATTGTGTTGAACCCCTGCCACAGCCTCCTAGTATCTGACCCACTAAAGTAGCCCTCCACTTTTGCTCCACATTTCCGTTTCGCCACCTTAATTCCACTGCGTAATCTTTATTTGTGCTGCTTCAGACCAGTCATATCACCCATTGCCATACAGTACCATGCTTATAGGTTGCTTTCCTAGTCTTAACTGACATATCAATGCTGCTGTCTGTACAAGATGTTTTGTTAAGATAGATTTTTTATGGTAACGGTCTGTATAACATCTGTAACATTCACGTGTCCCATTCAAAACAGTTTGTATGACGGTCGGGTTCAGTCTTTAGACTTTGGAAGTTGGAGCGAGTAGAATGATGTCATGGTTTGATTTTCCATTGTGATCTGACATTTACCTTTTGTCAATAATAATAATAATAATAATAATTAGTTCAACTTATATAGCGCTTTTCTTCCAAGGAACCCAAAGCGCTTTACACAGTGAGGGGGAAAGCCCACCTCATCCACCACCAATGTGTAGCACCCCCTTGGGTGATGCACGGCAGCCATTTTGCACCAGAACGCTCACCACACATCAGCTATCAGGTGGAGAGATGAGAAGTTATATATGCCAATTAAGAAGGAGGGGGATTATTAGGTGGCCATGATTGAGGTGAGGCCTGGTTGGGAATTTGGCCATGACACCGGGTTTAACACCCCTACTCTTACAATAAGTGCCATGGGATTTTTAATGACCACAGAGAGTCAGGACACCCGTTTAACGTCCCATCCGAAAGACGGCACCCTGGTTACATCCCCTAGTCCTAGGTTGTGTTCTTTGTGCTGTGTATCTGTCCTGTCTGTGTGTTTGTTCTGCTCTGTGTGTGTTTCTCTGACATTTTAGTAATTTAGCGACTTACATTAAGAACAGGGATCTTACTTGAGAAACATATGGTAAAGGGCATTTCTCAAGGACACAAAGACATTGGGCACAGTCAGGAATCAAACCGGCAACCTTCTTACTGCAAGTCTGACTCATTAACCATGCCATCTGATCCCTACACAGTACTGTACTGAGTGAGCACATACAGTCTGTATACCGTCTTAAACACAATGGACTGAGTCTGGTCACTGTAGCCAGCTGGGAATTCCTACAAGAGAAAATCACATGTATTTGTTCCTATGAGAGGTTGTGATTGAATGTTGAAATCACAGAATTATGTATATACTACACAATTGTCTGAATAGGTTCAGGAACATGCCAAAATAGCCTCTCGTCAAAAGGATGTTTATTGAAAACTGTGTGAACTAAATCACTTCAAATGCCCCAGTTTAACATGTATTCATTTAACAAGAAATCCTCAGTAGTTTGGAGAACAAATAATATTGCATTGGTTGGGTTAGAAGAGGCACTCCATAATCAAGTAACAAAAACTAGGGAGGAAACAAAGGCACATGCGACTGTGTTGTGTGCATGGTCTTCTGCTCCACACAGTATTACAGCTCATTGGTAGTTATTGCTAAACAATGAGCATTATGGCCGCCCGCACCACTCTTTACCATCTCTATAGCACGCTGTCTTTTACAACATTGACATTCTGTGCTACCACATTGCTCATTTACTCTTTACCATCTCAATAGCATGCTGTCTCTGACAACATTGACATTCTGTGCTACCACATTGCTCACTCACTCTTTAAAAGTAGCAAGGTTGCCCAGAGCTCTGCAAAACTTCTTTTTGCTTGCTTGTAATTGTGTGATCATAGTTATTCCCTTGTGGGGGGGGGGGCTGAAAATTTATTAGAAAGAAAAACAGCATTGATGTCTTTGGATTCTGTGCAAATCTTGTTTCAGTTTTCAGTTTTTGTTATATTTGATGCCTTAAGTATTCCAGGGGATTATCTAGCACTGGTTGCAATATAAATTCATCCTATTGTCATGGAACTGCACTGGTAAAAGCATAGTTGTATTGTAGGCTACTACTCTGTGTCCTGGCCTACCCATACCTCTGAGGACAACCTACTGTATGGCAGTCAGTTACCAACCAGATGTATACCATTGGGCTCATTACAATCCAGGTGCGTCACACTCTCCATTCAGCTTTGTGCCCTACAGGCTAGTATTTATTTCTTGCTTCCCAATGACTCACTAGCTTAGCGTATCCAGCCTGCGTCTTTGTGTCCTCACAGATGTGTGGGCTCTTCTAATGGAGATGGCACGGACAACCAGAGAATGCCATACAATGCCTTTACCTCACAACCTAGCACTGCCAGACATATATATACGTTGACTCACCATAAACTGGCAATGGTTAAAAGACCCTGGTGAGCGAGGACATTTATATAAGATGGAAGCTAACTAGTGCCAACCACCCAAGTTAAAGGAGCCTGTCAGTCATATTTGTATGACGACAGAGATTGTATTGTCTTGCATGGCTTACATTGTTTGTGTACCATGTCAATGTGTGTTTGCCTGTGAATGCCTTATTCATACCCATCTCAGTTAAGTGTGTATTGTTAACAGACTAAATTATCTGCATCAGTAGAAATTATAGGTTCCTATGCAATCATGTTCTTCTATCCTGGAGATATGGGTGATCCAGAATAATTTTCTTTTCCGGGACTGCCAGGCTGCGTTTTAATTAATATCCAGTAAAGCTTGTGTTGTTCAATAGATAAATCAGGATGTTCATTTTCCTATGATTGTTTCATTTCAAATATAGATTCTGGGCAACTATCCCTAAATATTGTGTTATACTGTATTTTCCTGATATTTGTGCTGTTTTTAATTACACTATTTCAGTCCTTTTCTATTACCTTTGTTTTATGCTAATGTGTATATAGTGTGTGCCAGAACATGCTCTTAGATAATCAGTCTGAGCTGAAATTGAAAAGTGTTGTAACCACTTACTTATTGGAATTAGAATGTTCATTGGTATTCTCTGAACACTTCCATTATGTTTTTAGAATGTATTCAAATAAAGCCCTAATTTGCACATATTTACATATTTCTTTAACTTCCAATGATAAAGGTCTGTATATTTTACCATCAATTAAGTATGTTCTATAATCTAGGGAGGACAATAAGCTATTTTTAACACTTTCATTCAAATTTTTACTTTACATTTTTTTGTAAAAGCTATGGATATTCACCATCCATATACCCTCACTATTCATACATTACTCAGAAAAAAACAAATAAGACCCAATGAAGAAGAAACTGTCCACTTAACTTAGACCTGCAATCTTACCAGTGTGATTACAAACAGTACAGGTAACATATCCACAACATGTATTGATCATATTTTTATTAGTGCTGCAGAAGGATGTTCTAAAGTAATATCCAACCTGTAAGCTACGAATCACATAGCAGCTGTGTCTAGGAAATCCTAAATACCAAAGACAAAATAAGATATGTTTTGAAAGAATTACGATGTTATTGATTTTAAGAGATTTAGCTTTCTGGTGTGTCGTGATGAGAGTTCAAATGATACAATCAAATTATTTGTAAAACAGCAACTCACAATTATTGATAAACACTGATAAACATGCACCAAGTAAAATAGAACCGTTAAAATGTTTAAAGCAAAAAGAAAAGTACAATGTCTTCAGAAATAATTGGAAATGTAAAACAAAAAATTGTGCCTTTTGAAAGCATTAAAAGCGCACTCCACAATATTTGGTTGCACAATGCTTGGCAAAATTGACAGGTTCCAAATATTTCTTGTTGTAGCTGTAACATGAAGGTTAGGTATCAGGGAGAGACCGAGACAAATGCCAAAGTTTTTCAAAGAAAATCAAACGGTGTTTAGGGGTCCATGTGGCTAAGCCACTGCATTACATGCCAGTCTACATCATGATAGTCAGTGGTTCAAACATGACTATGGGTTCTATGACTTTCCTCTGACCTCTTGCATGAGGCAGTGTAAATTGGCATAGCGCCGACCGGGATTTTGGTGAGATAAATCAGATTATCTATCCTGCCAAGTTGCTCTCCAGCGACTCCTTGTGTGCAGATCGGGCACCTGCAAATTCAATTGCGGAAGTATAGTTGGTGAACAATCATCCCGTGCATGATCTGACTAAAGGCTCCTGTGTGAAACAAATCGGCGGCTCAGCTACATGTGGTTGGATCAACCATGTGCGCGCACCTCGCCATCCCACAGATCTGTCAAATGAGTTGCGGAGCTGCCGACAAGGCAGGGTTAGTGGAAAAAGTCTGGGAAACAGAAAACAGACACAGAACACAAATTGGAGTCACTAGCTGGAATGTACCGACTCCAGAGGAGGGTGCGACCATGACAGTAGACTTCTATAAGCTTTTTGCACCTGTCAGCTGGAAGTTTCTCCCACTTTTCAATTGCAATGTGTCCAAGCCATAGAAAATAAATCTATAGAAGTGCCATTCCAATGCAAATAAATGTATGACCACTCCTAGCAGTTTAATAAGGTTTCTACTTCTTCAACTTCTTCGACCCATAATTTGTTTTCTGACACTGGGTAGCATATTTCATGATTCCCTTAATACATTCAAGGCATCCAGTACTAGAGTCAGCAAAGCAGCCCCAAAACATTATAGAACCTCCACAATATTTAACTGTAGGTAGGGTCTGGTTGATAACTGTCACAAGACAGACCAACATCAAACAATAACAACAACTCATATAGAACATTTTCCCAAATGGGTTGTGGTTTCTCTGTGTAGGTTTTGGCAAAGATCAGTGGTGCCTTTTTATGTTTTTACTTTAGCAATGAGGTTCTCCTTTGCCTTCGCCCATAAACCATTCTTGGTTTAGTGTGTGCCAATGCTATGGGTTGAAATCATGCCTCTGGATTGCTCCATGTCAGCCTTAGAATCTATAGATGTTTTACGTTTTTTTTCTTCCCATCCTCGAAAATGTCTCTGATCAATTTTCCTCTTGTCACCACATACCGTGAGGATCTTTACATTGCATGAGCAGCAAACTATTTAATAACATTGCAAGCTGTTGAAACAGGGACGCCTAGGTGTTTGGAGGAGTCCTTCTATCCTTTATTGTACGTACACACCGCCACAGATTTGAGCTTCAAAAGAAGCTCTGGACGCCCTGTCAAGGACGCTTGAAAATAAAAGTACGGGGAAGCTTTGGAAGCTTTGGCCGCTTTGGCCGCTCTGATGGGGCAGGACATTCACATCAAGCAAGGAAGACTAGCATACGTACTTAAATTCCAATTGGTTGACTGTTGTTTGCCGCTGAACCGCATCACAGCTCATTACCATAAAGTTTTAATTTCAACTTTCTGCTTGATGCTCTGGTCGCTCAACACGCCCAAAACGCGGTGCCAACTGATTTGCCAGTCCTTGCAGCTGAGCGAAGCCGGCTTCCATTGAAAATGAATTACTTCCGGTAACTTTGAAGCTTAAGTCTGTGGCGGTGTGTACGTACAGTTAGTATTCTTATCTTTGTTCTTAACAGTGTTTCTGATGCTCTCAGACAGCGCTCTTCTTCACCATTGTAAAAATGGGAATTTTTAAGCATTAAAGCCATAACTAATTGGTTAATTCAGGCCATGAATCATATTGTGAGGACCGATAATTGATCACAGGTGAGTCCAACTTCACATCAATGACAATGGAGTTATTCTTTTCATTCTGATTTGACTTCTTCAAGAGGGTGTCAATAATCATGTCATGTTTTTATACTTTTTTGTTTTATCCTATGCTGTTCTGTATCAAACTCCTGAGTGTATATAGATCATAGCAGCATAGAGCCCTGTGTTGCACTGCTGGTTTGCTTCTAAAGCTAAGCAGGATCGGGCCTGGTTAGTCCATGGATGGGAGACCAGTGCTGCTGGATGTGGTGTTGGAGGGCCAGTAGGGGGCACTCTTCCCTCTGGTCTAAAGATCATTCCCAATGCCCCAGGGCAGTAATGTGGACATCTGCCCTGTGTAGGGTTCTGTCTTTTGGATGGGACGTTAAAGGGGTGGCCTGACTCTCTGTGGTCACTACAGATCCCATGGCACTATTCGTAAGAGTAGGGGTGTTAACCCCAGTGTCGTGGACACATTTCCATCCTGGCCCTCATACCATCATGGCAACCTAATCATCCCTACTGTATCTCTCAATGTGCTCATTTATTCCCCTGCCCCCCCTTCTCCCCAGGCCGTTGCTGCAAATGAGAAAGTGTTGTCAGTCAACTCGCCTGGTAAAAAATCTACTTAAAATTCAGGGGTGCCAATAATTTTTACTAGAAGTGTACATTTGGTTGTAAATCTTAATGGCAAATAAGCTGTGGACTGTGAAGTTATGTAACTAAAACTAACAAAACTAAGAAGCTATATACAGTATGAAAGAAGACTACATACTTTATATACATACACACAACTGACATTTACCATACAACATGTGTATTTCATGTACCAAAAGCAATTGGGCTTCTAGATTCTGGGGTTTTCTTTGTGAAAGAACATTCATTTTTCATGCAAATGATTGTTATTTCACAAAGTTGTATCAAACACATTAATCTGCACAGACCCTTTGTCTCCAGTTGGCACAGCACTTGCGCTAGCTCTACCCTGTTCTCCCTGAGTGAGAGAGTTGACTGATAAGGGAGACCGTCAAATAAGTACTTCAAATAATTTAGGAACATAGACAAATTATATATATTTTTTATTAATGGGCAGAAATGCCAACACACCTCTGTCATTGAAGCAAATGGCTCATTCATCAAAGCCAATTATTTCAGTGACTGTTCAATAGAAAACGTAGGGAAACTTAACCAGGAAATGCCAAGGAAATTACATTAAGATTTTCTCTAAGAATAATCTTACAGCCAGGCTATCAGAATGCCTATAGAGTGGCACTTAAAACGTACAACATTGACACAAATGACAGAAGATTGCCTGAATGCCATTAATAATGATATGATTGTGAAAGCTGCGTTCTAAGACTTCAGTGCAGAATTTGATATAATTGATCATAGTATGTTACTGGAAACACTGATGGGGTATGGCTGTAAAACGTCTCCCATGGAGTGAATTGAAAGCTACTTCTCCCTCAGAAGACTGAGTGTATTCTTTAATGGAAGGTTTTCCAACATAAAAAGTCTAGGAATTCCAAGAGGGATTTGCCAATGGCCCCAAATGTTAATCATATTTACTGTTATACCACTTGTACTACAAGAAGCAAATGTATCACTGTGGTGACTACTCAGCACTGTACACATCAGAGAATATGGTTAACAAGATGCTCTGTATTCCTTACACCAAATTCCTTTCCTCACCGTTGGTGGGGGCAATATGAAGTGTCTTCCTATATGCAACTGTTAGTCTTGACATTGTCCGTTGCCTGATCTGTGTATTTCTACAAAGATCTGTCTTCTTTCAGGGGAAAGCTCTTTGGTTTTACCTATGGTAATGTATGACAGGGATTTCACACGTGCATTGTCATATTTATACCCCAGGGAACAGAAACAGAGCAAAGGCATCAATACAAATCCTGTAATGTACATAAACATAGCTACATATGGAATCCTTTATGAAGAGGTGGGCATTCAAATTCGAAAGCACCAAACAGATGTTTCTGATGGCCTCTTTCTGTTGCCCAGTCTTTCCTTTGATGTGCAGCTGTGGCTGACCATGGCTAGATTAGGCCTATTCTGATGGAGTTGGCTGTTAAATGTTATCATTTTGGTCCAGCACCTTGTTTCCCCTTATAAAGGTCTCCCTTGCTTACAGTGAAAAAAAGCTGTCTTCCATCTCCATGGTAACGGCCCAGCAGGTCCGGTGAAAAGCGGAGACAGCAGGGTTCCTAGGCAATGAGGCACCATTTACTTTTCTGCCACACTTTGGGCAATTTCACAGGTATTATCCTCAATGCTGCTGATTTTCAAAGGCCCTTCCTCCGTTTGTCCGATGTGGTTTGTTTCTGTTTATTCATCTCTAATGCCACAATCTGTAATGTGGTAAGGCCATCATGGAGTGCGCCAACAAAACCTTTTAAGGATGGCTTCCTGTGACATTTGTAAATGCAATTAACACTAGATTTCCAATAAAACTTGCTCTATAGAGCTCAAGGAATGCCATTTAATTACACCAACTCAATGGGGTTATTAATAAAACACACCATCAGTCAACATGTCTTCCACTATTGCGGTTCATGTGGAAATGTATGCAGGTCGTTTTTAGTTATACAGAGTTTTTAGACAAAGTAAAATGTTGTTTTGAACGAGTTTAGCTCCATTCCCTTGACTTTACAATTGATGAATAGTTGTGTTTTAGATTTGAAATAAGTATACAATGTTGTTTTGAATTGGAATGCATATTTTCCCCACAAAGCATTTAGATAGAGGATCAGCCACTGCCACTTTCCAGTTGAGCTCTGGCAGACAGTGAATGCTGCCAGTGAATTACCAGAAATCTAGAGAAGCCAGGAGCTTCTGATATGAACTTTGGATTGGACAATTGCATGAAATTCTTTTAAAATACTTTTTTTTGGGGTGACACCAAAATAGTGCTGTAACACATATCCTACATTGTAATACAATGTATATTGAGGAATCATAATTACTACTACTGGATAATTGGTAGGTAGTTAACTGAAGGGGTTTCCCAACTTGTTCATTTGTTTTAATCATTAAAATACTACTACTAGAGCTGAAGGAAGATGGCGGACTAAAATAGGTTGTGTAAGGCGCATCATGACAAACATTTAGATATAACATAACAAATAAAGACAAAACGACAGTAGCTACGGGATTAAAAATAACTAAACAAGCTGGATAATAACAAGAAACAAATTAAAAGAATAGAGCGATTTATTGACAAATATTACGTACATCAAACAACTATGGATGAAAGTAAAGCTGGAGAACCGATAACGAAACGTAAGCGAGATTCCTCGACAGACACGGACGATATAATATTTTCACCTCCGGGAACAGTAAGGGCAGATTTGGACATATTAAAATCAATAAATGATAAATTGGGCATACTTGAACTGGTCAGTAAGGATATAAAAGCACTAAAAGCGAGTCTTGAAATGAATGACGAGAAAACGGTGTTGTTAGAAAAAGAGACAAATAAATTAAATATTTCTGTTAACAACATGGCAACTGATATCAATGAATTAAAAAAGGAGAACAAACTTTTGAAAGATTCATTACTGGACATACAAACTAGATCAATGAGAAATAATTTTGTAATCACAGGTATCAAAGAGAAAGAAGGCGAAGTTATCGAGGAAGTCATGGCTGATTTTCTCCAAACGGCGCTTAAAATCCCACGCGATACTGCTGAAATGATCAAGTTTGAACGTGTTCACCATTTTGGACAAAGACACCAAAAATATGAACGCCCTATCGTTGCTAAATTTGCCTATTTAAGGATAAAATCAACATTACAAGCTTGGGGGAAAGACTTGCAGGTTCAAACATCGGTATGAATGATCAATTCCCAAAAATAATTGCTGAACGACGTAAAGTACTTTATCCGATCCAAAAGGAAAACAGAATGAAAGGTAAACGCGTTGCGCTTGTTGTTGATAAACTATACATTGACAATCAGCTTTTTCGCGATAAAAACACTACTCCCTGGTTATATTAAAATTGCTTACAAAAAATAATGAAGGAATATATAGGACTTGTAAGATGGGTAAACAATTGTTAAAACTAGATATGGACAATAACTTTCGTTATTTATTAACTCAAATAGAAAATGTTTAAAGTGTAATGAACACATGGATTGTACTGTGGGAGCGGAGGTGTATGGTAGGTGTTTGGTACTGGTTAAAGCGATTTTGTGAATGCCATGATATGAGTGTGGTGTCTGATACTTGCTTACCCTTATACTATAGGCCTATGGTTTTTTTTAACTGGAGCTGTATGGGGGGGCTGTGAGGTTGTACAGAGGGATAATGGTAATATTATGAAATTATCTTATTTTATGGATTCAGTGCACAGTATACTGATTGGCTTCAAACCAATATTCATCTAAAAGGGTGATTAATAATTTACTTCTATAGAGAGGTCTCTTTTTTTTTAGGGACAGCCTGAAGGACCTGGACACTGGACATTCTGACTCTCTTGGGCCTATTGTAGGCTGCTTGTGTCACATGATGGTCAAAACCTACTTGATCAGCCCCTCCCTCAGTGACTCTGAGCCTGCTTGGCAAGGTGGGTCCGATTAAGCCAATGCCCTAAGAAGGGTTACATAATACACAGGGAGATTCTCAAAGCTGCCATGGGAACCCTGTTGACCTGTACCTACCAGTGGGGATTCCGGTGGGGTATTTCCTTCCAGGCAGTGGCAGTGTTTGGCTAACACTGGCCGCAGTAACCCATGGGTAGGAGATCACACTCGGACAATCAGGGAGGGAGGTTGTATTAAGGTTTTTATTATGGCCATTTCAGTATAAGACAATTTTGGTCTGACCACTCAATGGAGGGTGGGTGTCCACACCAGGTGTTCGGGCTTGTATCTTGGAAGGAAGACACCACTCTGCAATTTAGACAAAAATATAAAAAATACTCTGTTGTGTATGTGTCTTTCTGGGCGGCTTTGCAGGTCCCATCATGTAGCTATAGGACTTTGGGGGAATGCAACCACTCTACATCTGCTGGTATTATGGCTTGAGATGAATGAATGAGGTGATTAGGAATGTGTGAGTATGTTTGTTTGTTTGTTTGTAACCCAGAATTGAAGAATGGGAGTTAAATACATTTTCCTACAGAATGCAAACTGAACAGAAGTAACTATAACGATAAAAATTGCTAACATTTCAACTGATTTTCCAGAAGTGTCACTATAATGAAAGTATTGAAAGGGGTAGAACAGGTATTAATAGAAGCAGAATACTTTTGGAAAAAATAGCTACAAAATAAATTAAAATAACGTATCTTTATAGATAAAATGTATTGAGCGCTACACAAATTGAGATAAGGGTAATTGGAATACTACTGGTTGTACGTTTTCGTATACACTACCTATGGCACAACGTGCTTGGTGGTGGGGAACAATGCTACCTAGTACAAGGTGTGGGAGGGAGTGGATTGTGGCTGGATTGAGGGTTATTGTGATAATTGTTAATTTGGGGAATTGGGGGGAAGATATTGGGAGGAATAGGGAGGACCAACGGGACAATTTATACTTTCAAGCATTCCAAAAATTATGGTATATCATCAAAGACAAGCAATATTTAAGCCATGTCGCAAAGGTGGTTTTAAAAAAGTATATCAAGATAAATAAAATGGAACTAAGGATCACAGTATGGTAACTGGAGAAATAAGTATAGCTAGCTATAATTGTAATGGATTAGCAGAAAATAAGAAAAGATGAGCAGTATTTACCTGGTTAAAAGAAATGGAATACAATATCTACTGTTTACAAGAAACGCATTCAACAGCTTTAAATGAAGTTTATTGGAAAAAGGAATGGGATGGGGAAGCTTATTTCTCCCATGGACAAAGAAACTCGAAAGGGGTGATGATATTAATTAAAAATAATACTAATATAAATGTGGAAAATGTCATTTTGGATTCTGAAGGTAGATGGATCATACTAAAGATGGTAATTGACTTGAAACAGATATGGCTCATTAACCTATATGGTCCAAATAAAGATCATCCACTATTCTTTAAAGAGATATATGAGAAGCTATTAAAATTACAAGCAACACAGGGCTATATAATTATGGTTGGCAATTTTAACACAACGTTGCACTCCAGCTTGGATAGAAAAGGTAATAAAAACATACATTATCACCCACAAGTACTAAAGGAAATAAATAATTGCATGAACATTCTAGAATTGGTGGATATATGGAGGCTTAAATATCCTAGAATGATACGATATACATGGCGGAGGCTTAACCAAGCTAGTCGTCTTGATTATTTTTTGACGTCAATTTCTCTTGCACCGAAGGTTAAGAAAGTGTTGATAGGGGAAAGAATGAGGTCGGATCATCATATAATTGGCATATATATTGCTCTTACAGAAGTTCCACGGGGAAGGGGGTCCTGGCAATTTAATCAAAGCTTACTGGAGGATAACTCCTTTTTAGCCAGGACTAAACAATTTATAGTAGAATTTTTTGAACATAACATAGGTACAGCAGACCCGCTTATTGTATGGGATGCCTTTAAATGTGCCTTTAGAGGCCATGCAATTCAGTACTCCTCCTTGAAAAAAAGGCAATTCATATTAAAAGAGTCCATACTATC
>JACXGM010031530.1:0-12933 GCA_016801145.1 Umbra pygmaea
TATATAGTTCCCCGGTGGGGAACGTATTAGATAGTAAACTGATAAGAACATATGATTCAAAGCTTTCATTATCCAAAACAATACAGCCGTATGGGACCAATGCCCAACACATTACACACAATAATTCGCTCTGATGTGAAGCTAGCTTTTTTAGGGAGCCAGCTTCTTTAGTCAATTCCTAGCCTTTCGTAGTTTCGCCTTCAAAGTAATAGCGTTTCATTCAACGCGATGAACATCGCTTAACAAATATGGAAACATTAAACATTTCGAAAATATGCCACTAAACTATATTAGAATAGTGTGACATATTTACTAACTTATAATATTTTAATAAGAACATTTACATTTGCAATCTGTATTGCTTAAATACATAATAAATACACAGAATCCTGTGTAATGCTAGCTACATTAAGGGATGCTGATGGTAAATGTGGATATCGCATAGATCACAAGTCATTTGTGACTTACCCAATACCATGTTGACATGCAACCTTTGCTCTCCAAAACCTTAAACTAGCCAAGAAACGGTGCGCAATGTTGTAAAAAAATATGTTTATCTAGTTAGCTGAATGGCTGCACAGCTATATCCACCGTTTTGTTTTGCACTGTTGTTGTTTTTGCACAGTACCTTTTGAAAAACTGTGTGGAATGTGTCTGGGGAGTAGCTGTTGCACTATGAGCATTATGTGGACTTTATTATGTTGTTCTATGCTATATTGCACATGTTTTTTATAGCTTGTTATATTTTTCAAGTGTTTTAATAAATGTTTCAAGTTCAATTAGTTGGAATCTTAGAAAATCCTTTTTTTACTGTGGTATCGAAATCGGCATCGAGAATCGTGTAATTTTACTGGTATTGGCACCGACTACAGAATTTTTGGTATTGTGACACCCCTAGTATAGATACACCTAAGTGGCGTGTAATATGTATGCCAAACTTTTTCGTGTTATAAATACACCAACATCATATCTAAATGTTCACCTAAACTTTACACTAACCTTAACCACACTGGATTTTAGCCTAACCTTAACCATTCTGTGTAAGGTGTTGCCTAACCTTAACCATTCCCAATATAAACTTATGGCACGCGAAAATTGAATTTGGCATATGAATAACACAAAAATGTCAAGTGTAATGTTGTGTTTGTAGTAAGGGAGTAAAAGGATACAATTAATGTGCACTTATGAAGTTAAGGCATTAATGATCAATAAATCTCCTTTTCTCCCCTGTTGCAATAGTCTGAGTTGAGAACGGAGAAATGCTTAATGAATAGGTATAGAGGATTGATAGAATAGCCGTTGTTAAAATTTCCTATCTAACTATCTGTCCTCATAATGATCATTTATCCATGTGTGTAAACAGCTACGGAATGAAATACTATAGCAACCCGGGAAAACTTAATCGCTACCCGCGATACTCAGAAAACAGTGCATAGGCTACATAGCTTGAACTGAGTGCGTGATAAGGGCTGAAACATAGAGCAGGCCGCAACAAGATAGCTTGAGGTTCTGGGAAATGATTTAGCATGTCTATGACAGAACTTAGTAAGTGAATAATATTTAATTCCAGTTGAAGGGCATCGAACTACAACACTTTAACCGGACACAGAATTATACCATACAATACCAAGAATTAACTGTTGTCTAACACTTCTAAATATGATCTACGATCTAAGCATGTCTTATACGGTTCAGTCTATTACAACATTTATTCAACACATTTGCTATGGCACGCACTGACGTGGGCCAGGAGAGTCGTTAAAGAGATCTCATCTGATTACCCTTAAACAAAGCCTTATATTCCCCCCGGCGAGGCGTCGCCCAACTTCCCCGGTGCATACAAATTGGAGTCACCGTTTCACTGGCTGGTGCTGGACAAAGCCACCCATATCAACATATATACCTGAACACAATAGTATTTGTTTTAAACCTGTGGAAGAGCATTGGACCTGTTCAACATTGTAATGCCTCTATCATAAACCACCCTTTATGGGACTGTCCAAAAACACCAAATGTCATATCGTGATGTACAGTATAACCCGGGATTTCCACTAACTGCGGAACGGCTGCAGATCGGCTCCGCTGCGTGTCGGCTCCGTGCTCCGCCATAATTCAATACCCACCAGGTCAGTATTGGTTGCGGAACGGCTGACAGTGACTATACGAGGACCCTCGCAAATGCACGTATGATCGCGCGATATAACAGGATGTATACTGTACTGAATTGCTGCGGAGCTCTCCGGCATCCGGCAGAAATAGAAGCTTCGCGTATCTGCTCCGCAGGGCTGCGGATCGCCGGAGCTGGGACGGAGTCGGAACGCAGCCGTTCCGCAGTCAGTGAAAATACAAACATTGACTTTAATGGAAACCTATTGACTCCGCAGCCGTTCCGCAGTTGGTGGAAATTGCCGGTAATGTTGAGATTTATCAGCTCCCTGTTGTCTTCCCCCATATTGGGGGGTTTGACCCCCCCCTTCCTTCCAGGGCTCACTCAGGCAGACCTCACAATAGTGTGAGAGAATGCCAGTCCTTAGACGGATGTGGAAACGGCTATAATCAGTCCTGCAAACTATCTAAAAATCCACTACAGTGTTATCAATACGCAAAGGGGTGCGTTTAGGTTGAATATTCATACATCGTTCCCGCCGTCCACACAAGCTGCGCTTAAAATGAGGATAGGCTATAAAGTTGTAAGCTCGTTGATATACTACTGTAGCTTATACCACCATTGAACTGCTTGGATACTTAGAGTATTTTTTAGGGAAAACAAATCACTTATACGTAAATGAGGGGAAAAGGTGTAAGTTTATACTGTATTTCCATATACTTGGGACAGCACTACTGCTCTTGGTGGGTGGGACTTCACATTGATTTGCTTAATATAAAATGCATGGCTAAAGCGATTGGATAACGACTTTAAAGTAATTTGTTTGCCATTTCCTCCAATACGAGTAATTTTCTTAATTTTGTAACGAGTAACGACTGTGTTTTGGAAAATGTAAATGTATCAATTATTGTAATAAAATGTAGTAAAGTAAAAGCACAAAGTTGGCAGACAGATGCATGCTCAAGTAAAGTACAGATACACTAAAAAAATACTTAAGTACAGTAACGAAATATTAATACTTAGTTACTTTACACCACTGCCAGTTATCAACTAAATTAAAGTGATGTGATTGCATATTCATGGTATACAGTACAATAAGCATTCAGGAATCAAACCATCTGTTTTATAATAAAATACATAGCCAGATGACTCAGGTGTGCTATAGTCTATAGACTATATTTTTATGCACATCATATTTTGTTAATTTCTTGATTACTTGAAGGTTTTTGATGTTATTGCAAACTATGCTGTGACAAAGTTGTCTTTAGAAAGAATACTTTACGGCTATTTGTTTTGCTACAGATAAAATATAACCCATATTACTTTTTAATTTAGTCATATCACATCAGTGTTCGTGAAGGGATGCAGCTACCCACTGTACAGAAATGCAGTGCTGCAAGTTGTATCACTGCCCCCTCTGCACTTTAAACCTCTTTAAGCCCACAAGGAAATACAGAGTAAACTTGCATTTAAAGGCTCACTTAGACAGAGCCAACAAAAATAAAGGTAAGTAAATTTTATGAACATGTTTAAATGCTATTTGTGAATTTATATGTAACAGTATCCTAAGTTTATCTTTTTTCCACAGGCTATTGCATTTACAAGTGCAATCTTGGCTGCAAGGGAAAGGCAGATTTCCATTGTTTTTGCCATTCTTTGTTTTTAAATAAAAACAAGTTTCTGTGTCATTTAAACAACCACCATGCCTATCTACTGAACAAAATTCCATAACATCACCAGCTTTAAAAACAACTGGAACATCACTGACTGAAATCACAACTGGAACATCACTGACTGAAAACTGGAACATCACTGATTGAAAAAATAACTGGAACATCACTGACTGAAAACACAACTGGAACATCACTGAGTGAAAACAACTTGATCTGGAACATCATCTGCTGAAAAAACTATGGGAACAACACTTACTGATAAAAAAAACATAATATTACATACTGAAAAAATAACTGGAACATTACCTATTGAAAAAAATGCTGTAACATCACCTGTTGTGTTTTGTCTAAAATCTTGTCACCGTCAAACCATAGTATGCCCAAAATGCAACATGAGTATGAACAGGAAAAATCTCTCTAAGCACATGTTAAGGAAGCACTCAGGGGTTCACACTGAGGATGTCACCTCCACTTCACACCTAGCCAGTGCCTTGATCCAGTGAATGGAATTTTTGCAGTAGTGAAAACAATGCACGGTTCAAGTGTGCCATTTCACATAGAAAGAAAAGTCTGGGGCAACACACAAAGAGTGTACTGTGAGTCACCTCAATGCCAGTCAAACCATGAACTGGCACAACGCTCAATTGTTGTTTCTTTTCAGTGCACACATGTGAAATCGGTTGACTACTGTACATCAACAGCATAGAGTAAAAACCTTTAGAGAAGAAGAATTGCCTGAGATGGTAACAAAGAAATGGTGTGCTTAATCTGAAACATTATGTTTCTGTGTTTGAACCAACAATTTCCTATTTTTCCCACTTAAACAGAGTGATGGTGGTGTACAACATTAAAACAAACTCTTGGCATTATCCTTGTATTCAATTAAGACATTCTTGCCAACATAAATACATTGCCAAGTGGCACTTATTCCAGAAATATCCAGAAATCTTCCGAAGCCAAAAGACAGAAGAAAAAATAATTGATTTGGGCCAGACAGCCCCAGACAGTGATGAAGAGTTGCACAGTTGTAGTACACATTACACATTGAAAAAGATGATAGCATACCTCTATCAACACAAGAAGATCCCAGCCATTCTCCCAGGATGCATTCACCAAACATCTAATTCCAAATGAAATGTTCTGTGTGATGTGTCCAGATAAAAGTCCACTTAGTGATCCAATTCTTATCACCTCAAAAGCTAGAATCATCACAGTCAATGGTGTTGTAGAAGGTACATTTTGTTATCTTGTCTTTTATTTATTTGACTCTTTGTATTGCCAAAAATCATTGTCTGTTTACAGCTGATTGTTGTAGCTAAGATGTACGAAAGTATTTAAATCTTCTATTACAAATGTTTCAACATATTGCAAGAAGTGTATCGAGTGTGGCTTCATGTATCGATACCAAGAGTTTGAAGATCAACTTCACAACTTCAATGACCATTTTCTTCTTAGTCTGCATTTGTGTCTCTTTTAGAGGAATTCCTTCCAGGTAATTATTTCAACTGTGACTACAGTCAATTTTAACATGGAATGATACATTTCTGGTAATGGGTAGTACTTGATTTTTTTTAAAATGGTGTCTATGTTGTAAATTAGACCCATACTGCTGTGAGCAGAGTCATTGACAGTCTGGAAAGTCTGAACAATGTGAAGTATCCTTCGTCAGACACATGTCTCCATGCTTACCTTCACTTTGAGGCCCTTTGTGACAATGGATACAACTTCTCATGTGCTTCATGTGGAGACCATCAATCTACTGTCATTATGGTTTTACACAAGAATGGAGTATTTTCAATGGCTGGTAACTATTTCTGATTTTACATATATATCAACATTGATCAAATTCAATGCACAATTTTGTTAATTTTAAACAAAATATTTTGATTTTGTATTTTGCAGTGAGTGACATTGAAGAGCCTCCCAAGGATTTCATTGGACTGGTGGATATTGAGGAGTTTTGGGATACAGTGTCCATGGAGATGATTGGCCGTGGTTTAGTATTAAGGAAGATTATACCACAAACGTTTTTACTATATTCTTTATTTATTTTTATTCAAATACCATTACAATTAGGTAATTATGATGACAACAGTCATTTTCATTTTGACAAACTCTGTATGTCCAAAGGCAATCGGCACAAAGGCAATCGGCACAATCCATTCAAGGTACTACCTTCATTCCATTTTTGGGCTCCTTGGATTGGGCATAAAACAAGGTCTTCCAACAAGGTCCTCAACACAGAATTGGAAAAAATGAAGACTGCCAAGTCATCTGAAGACTCCCAAATAAACAATATTACAGAAGATAGACTGACAGAGGAGCTCATGTAACAAAAGTTATGTTTCATTCTTAGTATTGCTTTGTTTTCATGTATATTTCTATTAATGCTTCATCGTGAAAAATCCTAATTATTTAGGTTGACGTCATCCGGAAACTGTGTAAGGAGTGTGGCCTCGACCCAGTTGGATCAAGATTGGACCTCATTACCCACCTGCGTAGTGAGATGCAAATCCGGCACAGCTATGACAAAATCTTCCAAAAGATCAGGGCCCGTATTCATTAAGAATCTCAATGCAAAGAGTAGCTCCTAGTGAGAAAATTCTAAGAAAATTCTTAGAAATGTGTGCGTTTACTCTTAAAATAAATAAAAATCCTAGTAAAGAAAAAAGTAATTCAGAAAGCATCTTAACTCTTAAAAGAGGTCCTAAGGCCAAAATTGGTAGGAGTACAGATGAGGACTTTTAAGAGGCTTAAGAGTTCCTTCAGTAGAGGAGAAAACGGCGGAATTACGAAGAGGGAGAAGAAATGTGTTGCAGACAATGGATGATAGTGAGTCAATAAGAAGCTATAGATTAGATCGTGCAGGGATCATGTTTGTGACCGATCTTATTAGAGACACGCTAACATCTTAGACACAGCGCAGAAATGTCATAGTGCCAGAAATGAAAGTAATAACTACATTAAGATATTTGGCAACTGGGAAAATGCAACAATGTAGCAGTGATGATTTGGGTCTGTCACAACCTTCTGTAAGCAGAGTGATCACACAAACAATTACAGCACTTTCAGAACCCTTTTATTGTGTCGCAGTTCATTTCCTTTCCACTGGACATTCCCACCTTGCAGGCATAAAAAACTGCATTTAAGAATATCAGTGTTGTTGTCGGAGTAATTGATGGAACCCACATCCGAATTATTCAACGTGATCTCCGAAATACGTGATACTACCACGGACACTTAACTTCAAACTCTGTGACAGTTTCTCGGAATGGCCGAAAATTCTGTGAAACTGCCACGGATCCTTAACTTCTAAATCTGTGACAGTTTCACAGAATACTTAAAATCGCTCAGTTTTTTCCTTCTTGGACAACCAACCAATCACAGTCTTCAAAAGATTGTGTCATACATAGCAACGGGGTCAGCCCCACCTCCTCACTAAGATAAGAGTTTTTGTCTTCTCCTTGCTCAGAGTTGCTCTTAGATGGGTCTGGAATCGATCTTAAGCTAAGACTCCTACGTAAAAGTTTTTAAGCTAAATTAGGAGTTTTCTAAGAGGATTCTTAGAATCTTTATGAATACGGGCCCAGGGCTTTAAAAGTGTTTTAGGGTCACCTGAGGATTGCATGTGTTTTTGGCGGTCACGTTCCCATGACCTTTACCTGCTACGTAATGGTCCTGTTCTGTTGACCATGTTCTCTTTTGGTTTGTTTCTGGTCATGTTCCGTTGACCATATTCCTACAAATTACTGAATGATTGATACCAATGTTCTGTAGAATCACATTCTACTCATGTTCGTGTTTGACAACGTTTCTCCATAAGGGTCTTGTCTTTCATGTAATCTTATTAACACTCATTTTGGGCTTTCTCAGTGCCCTTGCAAAGCAACTCGTCAATGGGACATGGACGGAAAAGACTGGTCTGGACATAAAGGTAATAGTTTGAAATCGTTATTACATTTCAATATGGTTACAGGTTCTCAGATACAGAATATGTTTAGAATTTGGTAACTATTATCTTATCTACTGAAACAGGGACTTCCTGAGCAACCGTATGAAAATGACTGTGGCATCTTTATGCTCATGGTCAGATTTTACAAACGATACATGTCTACATTGTAAACATGTTTATGTGTAGTGAAGTTGTTTCAATATTTTTTTTTTCGTTTTAGTATGCATGGTATACCATTGGATTTCTCAATCGTACGTATTATATTTTCAAACACAGAAAATGTTTTTATTATTGCAAAGAATGTACACTTTTTTAAAAACATGATTGTGCTCCTACTTTAGCTTGACATGGCTGGTCTAAGACGGTGATGTGTCGTTCTTCTGGAGAACCTGAGCCTGGAAGGGTAACATCATTACTTATGAAGAAACGTGATTGTGAGATTATACCAAATGTCAATTCTTATTAATCTATTTTCCCAGACATTTGCAGCCATGGAAAAAGGTTTGCCCACTGGACTGAGATGGGAAAAGCTTTGACAAAGAGGGATCTCAAGCCTGTTTATCGCATTTCAAAGAAAAGGAGACATGACCAAGTCACTGAAGTGTCAGTTCATGATTTTATCATTTTATTATATTGAAGTTTAATGGAACAAAAAACATTTTGTCATGGTATCAGTGGTACTATCAAATGTTTTTAATCACAGGATGTTTTAAATATAACTTTGGCCTTAACCATTACAGACAGCACCATGCATTGCGGAGGACCATACCTATGCCAAAAAAAGCCATGCAAATGTTCCGGAGTCCTTGGTAAATATTTTCATGTCATTATAGCTGCATATTGTACAACCCAAATTCTGGAAAAGTTGGGACGTTTTTTAAATTTGAAGAAAATGAAAACTAAAACACCTTAAAATCAAATGAGCCAATATTGTATTTACAATCGAACATAGAGAACATAACAAATGTTTAAACTGATTGAGGAAATTTGAAATTATATGTAAAATGAAATTTTACATATAATCCACTAAATGAGCTCATTTCAAATTTGATGCCTGCTACACATCTCACAAAAGTTGGCATGGGGGCAATAAATGGCTAAAAATGCAGGAAATGTGGAAAGGATTCAGCTGGGAGAACGTCTAACAATTAATTAAGTTAATTGATATCAGGTTTGTAACATAATTAGCTATAAAAGGGATGACTTAGAGAGGCAGAGTCTCTCAGAAGTGAAGATGGGCAGAGGCTCTCCAATCTGTGAAAGATTGTTGAATACTGTTTTTTAATTGCTCCATGGTATACAGAAAACACCAGAACCCTAAATAAGCCTCAGGAAGACAGGGGCAGAAATGGTGTTCCACCAAGTTGGAAGTATTTAGACTAGGTTGGAATGACAGTACTATGCATTACTGAACTGCACTCACTTATGCATGATCAGCCTACTTCTCCAATTTCTTTGAGGAGAACAAAAACAATCCCAAATAACTTTTAGATACAGTTGAACAGTTAACTAAATGCAGAAATTAAAACAATTTACTGAATCCTCCTATTAAAAAGCATATTTCTCCTAAACTCACATCGTGAGATTGCACAGAACATTCAGGACCTTGAATTACTGTAAAAATGACACTTCATTTTTTTAACCATGTCATTTGAAAAGCTTCAGTTTGGGTTTAGACAATATCATAGCACTTTGAAGGTGATAAATGAAGGTGTGAAGGTGATAAATGACCTCCAAGTATCGTCTGTCCAAGGCTGTGCTTCTGTTCTGGTGCTACTTGACCTTAGTGCTGCCTTTGATACCATTGACCACAGGACTGGCCCGCCCGTTCCCCAGACCTGAATCTGATTGAGCACGTCTGGGACATCATGTCTCGCTCCATCCACCAATGCCACGTTGCACCACAGACTGTCCAGGAGTTGGTGGATGCTTTAGTCCAGGTCTGGGAGGACATCCCTCAGGAGCAGGGCCGTCGCTAGTTGGGTAAAAGGTGGTGACAATTATAGGGGCCCCTACTGCACAGGGGGCCCCACAGAATCCAGTAGTATTCTATACAGGCCCTTGTTATGTGAATAATTCTAATATTTATATTAGTCCTATGCCTGAAATTTTTATAAAAACCACAGAAAGATGCAATTTGATTAAAGGAGATTTCCAAATATCTGCTCCTCTCCCCTCCCTAAAATGGTTTAGTCAGATCCGAAGTATAATTATTCAGTTAGTGACAAACGTTAGATGGACTTAGAGCCAATGAAGTTGTAAGTCCCACGAAACGTGTGAACAGAACTAATCAGAGTTGAAGCAGCAGCTGAAGTTAACTAATTGCTCCCAGGTCGTTGCTGTAAATAAGAAATTGTTCTTAGTCAACTTACCTGGTTAAATTAAAAATTAAAAATAAATCAGGGTACCAGAAACGCCATGAAAAGAAGGAGGTAGCCCATGACATTTGCTGTATCCCAGTCGATCAAGGCGTTCTTTAAGACAAGTAAATGTATTGTAATTTATTTTGCTGCCCGAATAGGAAATATACCGTCTACACTTTTCATTACCAGGGCGCAGCGAAATCGACCAAATGATTACATGGTAAAAATCCCGTCTTTTTTGTGCTATTGTGAATAGAGTTGGTTTGTAAAACACACAGAAAAAATTAACACGAGTCACAACGCATTATGCACCTGCCAGATGTTGATGTATTTTATTAGTCAAGAAAACACAAATACAGCAAACCGCTCTTAGATGGATACATTTATTACCTTTAAATAAAGATATATAACGCAGTTCCATATATCATTTTTTTTTTAAATAAGACAATAAGTCATTATAGTGGTTGTATTACATTTATTTTTTTACATTTGACTGCATTCTTGTCAATTTCCTAATGTTATAAAATGTTATATTGCTGGTCCATTTTTGAGTTGGTTTTATAACTTAACAATGTTTTTTGTTCGTTTTTATTAGTTGTAATATTTATATACAGTTGTATGGAAAAGTTTAGGCATCCCTGACAATTTCCATGATTTTATTTATAAATAATTGTGTGTTTGGATCAGCAATTTAATTTTGATCTATCAAATAATTGAAGGAAACTGTAATATTTCAGTAGTAAAATTAGGTGAACCGAAAATGTGCAATATGCCTCAAAATGAACTTAGATGTGCATAAATTTGGGCACCCCAACAGAAATATCATATCAATATTTAATTGAGCCTTTAGCAGAAATAATAGCCTCTAGACCATAGCCTATAATGAGTGTCTGGATTTTGGATGAAGGTTATTTGGACCATTCCACCTTGCAAAACATCTCCAGTTCAGTTAGGTTTAATGGTTACCGAGCATGGACAGCCTGCTTCTAATCACCCAACAGATTTTCAATGATATTCAGGTCTGCGGATTGGGATGGCCATTCCAGAACATTGTACTTGTTCCTCTGCGTAAATGCCAGAGTAGATTTTGAGCAGTGTTTTGGGTTGTTGTCTTGTTGAAATATCCAGCCCTGGCATAACTTCAACTTTGTGACTGAGTCCTCTATATTATTCTCAAGTATCTTCTGATATTGAGTGGAATCCATGCGACCCTCAACTTTAACAAGATTCCCAGTAACAGCACTGGCCACACAGCCCCACAGCATGATGGAACCTCAACCAAATTTTGCTGTGGGTAGCAAATGTTTGTCTTGGAATGTTGTGTTTTTTTGCCACCATGCATAACGCCCCTTGTCATGACCAAATAACTCCATCTTTGTTTCATCAGTCCACAGCACCTTCTTCCAAAATGAAGCTGGCTTGTCCAAATATGTGTTTGCACACCTCAAGCAACACTGTTTGTGGCGTGTGTGCAGAAAAGTCTTCTTCCGCATCACTCTCCTATACAGCTTCTCCTTTTGAAAAGTGTCCTGAATTGATGAATGATGCACAGTGACTCCATCTGCAGCAAGATGATGTTGTAGGTCTTTGTAGGTGGTCTGTGGGCTGTTTTTGACTGTTCTCACTATCCTTTGCCTCCAATATTTTACTTGACCTGACACTTCTGGCCTTAACAAGAACTGTGCCTGTGGTCTTCCATTTCCTAACTATGTTCTTATTTTCAGCAGTATATGATGAGGGTGGTAGGGGCCCACATCAATATTTTTTCAGGGGGCCCCGAATCCTCTAGCTACGGCCCTGCTCAGGAGACCATCCGACACCTCATCAGGAGCATGCCCAGGCGTTGTAGGGAGATCATACGGACACATGGACGCTACACACACTACTGAGCCTCATTTTGACTTGTTTTAATGACATTACATCAAAGTTGGATCAGCCTGTAGAGTGGTTTTCCACATTGATTTTGAGTGTGACTCTATATCCAGACATCCATGGGTTGATGAATTTGATTTCCATTGATAATTTTTGTGTGATTTTGTTGTCAGCACATTCAACTATGTAAAGATGAAAGCATTTCATACAATTACTTCATTCATTCAGATCTAGGATGTGTTATCTTAGTGTTCCCTTTATTTTTTTGAGCAGTGTAGTTTAGACAAATTGGAAACCCATATTGGGGTATTCAGACATGTTCTGACATGGTTCAGATCCAATCTATTGGAAAGATATCAGTTTGTATCTGTGGATATTCTATCCTCAAAAAAATCAAAGTTTCTGTTTGGTGACTGCTACTGTTCTCTCTATATAATGTATGCTGCCTCTTGGTAATGGCATCCGGAAAAAGAATGTCAACTTTCACTGCTACACTCATGACAAACAGCTGTACATTCCAGTGAAAAGGGTGAAGCCCCAAGATTGCACACCCTGGAAGCCTGTATTTTAGGGAAATAAATATGTCAAATATGGCAATGAATACAGGTGGTTGTTCAGTTGTATCTTAACAAAATGTAAACTACCTTGGTTTTACACTGGACACAGATCTTTCTTTTGACCAAGACATAAAACATATCTCAAGAGCTGCCTTTTCCATCTGAAAATTGCCAAAAATGTGAGACTTTCTGTCAGGGAGTGATGCAGACAAGTGTAGTGGAAGTTTAAAGTGTTTACAGTACAGATATGCAGATATTAAGGGCTTTCACCTGGTTGGCTACCCCACACCTATTCCTTCCCGGAGTTGCTTCTTTAGAGACGCAAATACAGAGGATGCAGGGAGGTGTGAAGCATCACCCCTCTTCCTTGAAGACACAGCCTGAATGTAAAGACCAACGGAACACCTAA
>JACXGM010031532.1:0-12932 GCA_016801145.1 Umbra pygmaea
TAATTTAATTTGAAGACACGGGACGTTTCTTTTTGTCGCCCGTCAATGACGTCATATAATATAGTTGCTCTAAGTTCCAGGGAACCACCAAACATAACGTGAATAAAGTTATAATATTTTTAACAATACATTACTTTGTCAGTGAACATTTTTTCTGCCGGAGACGCTAGATTGGAAGGTTGTCATTGACGACGATAACGAAACCCATGATCCCACGCAACCTCCCGACGTCATCCAAGTACATCTTTTGCTATTGTTTTGATTGAAAGCCCCCTGGTGGCCAGAAATTAAATATTGCACGTTTAATCTTTTTATAGCAGTGTACATTTATAGTTTATTGGATTTTTAAAACATCAAGTAGTAGTTTTTCCTGCTAGTCAGCAGAATAGTACCATTGACTCAGTACCTTAAAGGTACAATATGTAATATCAATCAAAACAATAACAAAATACATACTTTGCATTGAAAGAAAACATCACTATATATATATTATATATATTTCTTAGTTGTGTACTTACATTATCCTAAATGTTTCCATTAACTTTCAAATCCAGAGAAATTTGTAATTTAATTTGAAGACACGGGACGTTTCTTATTTACATATTATACGTTTAAATTAGTTATAGCGTTAAAATGACACTTTACATTTCAGACAACAGCGCCATCCTATGGATTTCGTGTGAACCTGTTCCTCCACAGCATAAAAATCTTGTCCTGAAAATATTATCTGCTTGCAGAGATGCAGACTTGTTCCTGTACCACTGCTTGAAGAAAGTGTATTGTTAAAACTGGCAGTAGGTTTGAGAGTTGAAACAATCTTCAACCCAAAAGGTCCAACTAGCTCATCCTTAATAACACCAGCCCATACCAGTACCACACCTCCAACTTGCTGGCGTCTGACTTGAAATGGAGCTTTGTGCCCAGTACTGATCCAGCCACAGGCCCATCCATCTGGTCCGTCAAGAGTCACTCTCATCTCATCCATAAAACCTTTGAAAAATCTTTCTTCAGAAATTTCTTTCCCCAGTCTTGATGTTTCAACTTGTGTCTTGTTCAGTGGTGGTCAGGTTTCAGCCTTCCTTACCTTGGTCAAGTCTCTGAGCACTGTACATCTTGAGGTATCTCGAAGTAGATTGCAGTTCTGGAATGACAGCACTGGGGGATAGAGTGTTCATGGTAGCTTCACATATGAGTCTTCTCAAATCTTTGGCAGTTAATGTGTGTCATTTTTCTTCTTGCGACCCTTTGACGGTTCTGTGATCACACCCCAATGTCTTAGCAATTTCAAAAGTGCTGCATCCCCCTGAAAGACTTTGGATTTCTGACTTTACTGAGTCAGTATTTCAATTTGTTTTGGCCCATTTTACCTGAGTAACAGAAGCTGCCTAATAATTAAGCACACCTTGATATAGGGTGTTGATCTCCTAAGGCCACACCCTCCATTAACAATCACCACATGTGCTTAAATCCAATAAGCATTCCAGTTTATACAGCTTGGAGTTTGAACATATGCATAATTATTATTATGTCAAAAAACTGACTTGCCTAATAACTGGGCACAGTGTACAAAGCCCATCACAAAAGGACAGTTACATAAAAGCCCACACATCCTACTCCTTCACAATTCGGTTGGTCCTTGTTTAATTGTCAACGAACACCAATACCCAACCTCTACTGGGTAGACAATCAAAAAACAGTAACCATCAAACTTCAGAAATCGTACAACTCATGTGGCAAACGTTCTTTAATGAGGAAAAATACACAGAAAACAAATCGCAGCTTATGCATTAACTCAAGTATAATAAGAAAAATATATATTTAAAAGACTCCGCCCATGTAACAACAGCCACAATTCACTCCATCTAGCACATTAGGTAAAGCCGGCGCAAATAAATGCATCTCATAAAGCTGGGAGGTGGCCAAAAGAGCGTAATGGAGGCTGGGTGAGGTGGAGGCTGGGTGAGGTGGAGGCTGGGTGAGGTGGAGGCTGGGTGAGGTGGAGGCTGGGTGAGGTGGAGGCTGGGTGAGGTGGAGGCTGGGTGAGGTGGAGGCTGTGAATGGGCAGGTCAAACAGGGCCAAAGGCATGCTATTTATGTCAGGAACATTAAAGCGCCTGCAGCAAAACAGACGCTCCAACAAAAAAGAACCGATCGGTGCAGAGGCTCGTTTTGTTCAGTTTCTAAATGGCGTCAATGTCGAGATCGTCCTCTTCTTCCGCAGGCTTCTCTGGTTTGATCGTCTCCACCTTCAGCTCGCGGGCCGAAGACGAGTAGACCACCTAGGGAGAAGCGGGAGTACGGCAAGGGACATTTCTCAAAACTATCAAAGAAATTTGTTACAGATGGCGCTTATCTAAGTGAGCAGAACACTTGGTGGCCATTTTGATTACAGTGCTATAACACCAAATGTCAATGAAAGCCTCACAAAATAGACAAGTCATTACCTCCACGTTATCTTCATCCTCTTCCTCCTCCGCCGCGCTGCCCTCGCTCTCCTCCTCAGCCTCCTTCAGCCACCTCACAAAAGGCGCTGCCTTGGCGTGGATCTCCTTGGCCAGCTCTTTGGACACATACTTCTTGGAAACCTGAGTGGACAGCCAAGGATGCATTGCTCAGTGGCAGGAGAGACAAGGAAATGCTAACACGTTTGTGTACACACACACACACACGCACCAGCTAAGCCCAGTGTCCAGGGACTACGCAATGTGTCGTGTCTATGAACACCTCTTAGCCTTGGTGTTGGCCATATACCACACTCCCTTGTGACTTATCGCTTAAATACACTGATATGCCTTGTCTAAATATAACCTGTACAAAAAGGACATATCTAAATCACCATTCCCTGCTGGCCTGTAACAACCCAGCAGGTTGACCACCTTAAGTCCTGTAACACTGCTGATTGTCAACCCAGTTAGCCCTTGGACTGCACTAACTCATCCCCGTTACCTTTTCAGCCCAGGCCAAGATGACGTCCTCCTCCAGTAAGTCAGCATCGTAAAGGTCTTTGAGGATAATGGGCACACGGGGAAGAAGCTGGGTCTGGTGCAGCTTGACCAAACACTCAAATCCACCTAGGAGGTACTTCTGGGCCTTCTTGTTGTTGTGGGTAAACTAGACAGACACACCAGTTACTAGAGACACGTTTCTACAAACCAGAGACATGTTTGAGGAGATCGGATATTAAATCAAGTAACCAGAGCCCACTTAACTACGGTGCATTTTGAGATCAAGCTTAACTACAGCAGGATTCTAACTGAATCTGACTAACATCTGCATATTAGTGATGGGCAAACAAACCTTCATTGGTGTTCTTCTAGCAGCAGAATGTAATGCTGTCAGCACTAACTCAAATCTTTTTCAAAATAAAAGCCACATTGAAATTTAACACATTGCAAGCCATTCTAACAATGGCCTTTATTTTGAAAAAGAAAATCCAGAGTTTATTTGCCCGTCACTAGTTACTAGCAATGGGGAACAAAGTTCAGCACGGACTCGAGAAAGGACCCGTCGGAGCCCAACGAGGCTGAGGAAGACTTACCCGCAGGAAGTGGCGTTTGTACTTCTTTATCTGGTCCCGGATGTTCTCGTCCATCAGCAGCTCTGTCAGGATCAGTGGGGCGGTGTCCTTCACATCCAGACGCTCTGCCTCAGCCAGGATCTCCTTGTCTGAGGAGTCAACGGCGCAGTTCTCCTTCTTTTGCTGTGGACGCGAGGACAGAACAGTGATGTAGACGGTGAAGGGCGATTACATGGTTCACCCAACCAGCTGATTCTTTTCACACTGCTCATCCAACACTGAAGCCTTTAGTCAGATCATGTGTGGGATGATCACACTAAATATACTTCAGCAATTTAATTTACAGGCACACGATCTGCACACAAGAAGTGGCTGGAAAGCGACGTGGTGAGAAATCAGACTTATATATATAATAATAAATAATAATAATAATTAATTGGGCACAAATTGAAGAGAAAACTAAAACTATTATTTGGGCAAAGCTGAGACCACAGGACCCAGGAGTCAGACCTTGACAAAGTTGTAGAACAGATTGACCCTCTCCTCCAGGGGTTTCTCAAGCTCCTCGCTAAGGGTCAGGTTCTTGGCGTGGGCACTGATCTCCTCCATGCGACGCTGCTGCGCCTCCTCAGTCGTCTCCTCCGCCCAGTCTTCATCATCGTCATCGCCGTCCTTCAGGGACGGAGAAACAAAATGTTGCATTTGTACAATGCTTTTATAAAATATGACTGAAGGAAACCTGATGTTTAACTCTGTTCCTTCAAACAAGATCTAGATCAGGGCAAATCAAGGGAATCAAGCTTGACCAATGAAGAGCCGGAACTCACCACAGCATCAGGGGCATCTATGTCATTGTGATTGGTGGATTCTCCGTCACTGGAGCCGTTCTCCTTGTCCTTCCTCTTGCTTTTCTTCTCTTTCTTCTTGGCAGACCCCGTGTCCTCTGTTCATACAGCGAGACAAGGGCAATTAATACTGGATATTAACATACTCATCACTAATCTCTGAACTCCTCATCACCAAAATCCCCAAGTACTCATCAGAGCTGCTAGGAGGACAGATGCTGCTCCCTGGAGGATACTGATGCTTACTGATACTCTTCAGTGAAAACAATGTTAAAAAATGAAAGAACTTGCATAAGATTAACATGCGCACATACACCGAACACCTCCTGCATTGTGATCCACCAAAATGACAAAATATGTCTAGTCACAATAAAATGGCAGTGCATTAGTTTATTTAAAATAATAATTAAAAACAGAAGTTGGGACACAACCAGCCTCAACTGTGACCTCCTGTTTCCAGTTCTGCTAACAACGCTAGCATCCCTTCCACATTTGGACCAATTTATAATTTTCTCAACCTAGAGGTTCACCCTGCCGCAATGAAAGCCTTATGTAAGACAGAATTCTCCTGGGAAGCCCCAAAGCATTTCTGATGACTGAACCACGTCCTGCTCACCTGGTGGGTTTCTGAGGATGAACGTGCACAGCTTATGTCGGGTGTCGAGCATTCCTCTGTACCCGCAAGCCTTGCAGGAATTCCCAATGGTTTGTTTCTTGGCATTGATGTGCTGCAAAACCGAGGAAAGTGTTACCAAAATAAGTTAGCTACACCAAAACCTAAGTCCTATGCACCTACACAGGAACAGTAGAGTTCAAGTACCGATTCTCTGGTGGCCGAACAGGCTGAAATAAAGACAGTTCCCAGTAGTGAAGTTTAAATTGAAATTTTAAGTGCAATTCTGATCCATAAAACGATCCAAAAAAAATCTATCATACAAAGAAAATGGTTTTAAATCAGACCAGAAGTTAACTGACAGTGACTTGCTCTCTAACATTCTACATTGTCCTGTGGCCGAGCATAGAAATCCTATGAATAATGAAAGCTATTCACACCCATTCTTAGAATAGCCTGTTACACATAATTCTGACAAAAGCATAAGCAAAACCAGGAATTATGTGAACAGAGACTTTTCCCATTAGTACATTTCAACATCTCCCAAAACCAGCATCTGAAGGTTGCTCTCCAAGTTCAAGATTAATCCTGTTTCAAGTGACCTACTCTACTCGTTTGAAATGCTGCACTCTACTGAACAAAACATCTATGAACAAACCTACTTGCCTCCAGTAATGAGACGTAAGAGGAGCCTCGTCACCAGAGGCCCAAAGTAAAACCTCACTCTTGGCAGCAGAGAACCCAACAGCAAGCTCATGTGACACTTTCAGGAGCTCTGCCTGGTTCTCTGCCATGCCGGGTCAGAAAACCCAGATCCATGAGGACAAATACTGCTTTCTCTACTAAGGAATCAGTCGTGTATAGAAATGTAATAAATTCTACTCATTTTATTTATGTTATGACAAGAAGTGCCTGTTGGGTAATATGATCCATCACTGACATCGAAATTAATGTTGAATTAATTCCAGCTTATATCTAATCATTATACAATAACTCCTCCTGACTAAAGAGTCATCTCTGGGCCCAGAAACTGATGATTCACTGCACATATTCCAACTTTAGTCAATATGGCCATTTGTAACTGCACCGCCATTCAACAAGCAACCACCCATCTACATGAAGCAAGGCCTGGCTGGATATGCAGCGTGGCAAAACACAATCACCCTGGCTTGTCAGGCCGGTGACAACGCTGACCTTATTAGAAAAGAACCCTGTCCGGTCAGCAAAACCAACAAATGCTGGGGTGGGCACAGGCAACGACGACCAATGGGCCAGAGGGAGCCAAGCAGACTAGGCAGTGCAACTAAAAACAAAAGCAAACAAACAGGGAAGCTATCACATGACCCTGCTTCTGCAAAACACTGGATTTATTATTTAAAGGGAGGCCAAACGAAAAACTACTAACAAACCAGGACAAAAAAAGCAGAGTAACAAAAGCTGGGACCCCCCCACACCACTTTCTTCCAAAGTAGAGGGTGGATAGGATTTTCAATCAGACTTTTTCCAGAATCTGACCAATGAAAGGAAATGCTTTCTAGACTTTAAAATTTGAAGAATTTACCAGATCGGTTTCAGGATTGTCGCATTCAGGACACAGAACAAACTTCCGGATGAATCCGTCCAGCATGTCCTGTAACTTATTCGCCTCGTGCGACCCGTTGACAATGAAGCGGTCATTCTTGGCGTCAAACTGGGTCTGGGCACCCAACTCACACCCAAAGAATTTGGTGGGATCTAGAAAGGGAGAAAAGAGCGTAGCCCTGGACTGTTAGCCAAAAGTATTTTTGTATTTTTACTGATCCTCATTATTCTGTGTTAGAGATGGAGTTTATAAATATTTCAACATTGAAGGCTAATTGCTTCTCTTCTCCACTGCAGCAAAACAGTAATTTCACAAACGTTAAATCGGTAGACCTATATGCCGCGATGCAAAACGGTATGAAAACACTAAGATTCGCATAAATTCCTGATTCGCTGTTCTCATCTTTTTTACCCCTTCTGAATTGTGGCAAGTAGCCTGACATACACAAGGATCTAGGAGGTAATTACAGGACAAAAATAACAGAAGAGGTTCTGACAACTACAAACATTTTATTCACAGCCTTGGAGATGGATCCTAATCTGCCTTGGAACCCCACTTTATTCCATGTAAGAGATGTATTCTAGAACTAACACACCTGGATCAACTTCTTTACTAATTACTAAGCCTTTGACTAGTTCATTATTATATTAAGACCGTATTAGGACATACAACCTGAATTAAATTGCGACTTGATATAGAAATTAAAATCACGCAATTGCTTTGCTGGCCAATATTAGGCATTGTTGTAATGTTAGCAGAAAGCCACAAACTCAAACAGCATTTGTCCAGTGGGAAGAAACATTCCCTCTCCTAGCGCAAGGGATTCTGGGAAATGCGAGGGTCTGTGTGTGGAGTTCAGACGTGCGTAATTTAAATCCCTTCACTCCAATCTAAGCAATTGTTTACAGTGCATGGAGACCCTGTAGTCAGCGAGAGGGAGGGATAAGCAAAATCAGGTATGAGATGTTACAGAAGGAACAACGTTGCACACTCAAGGTAAGCAGTCAACAAGCTAGGTGACTTGTAGCAGGCTAAGGTACTTAGCAAAGTTAGTGTTGCACTCTGTAATAAATAACTGTCAATTTCAGAGCATCTAAGGAATTTTGCAAACCTTATAAAAGCCCTGGTTCAATTACAACAAACCAATGAGAAATGCATTAACCAACTTTGATTCTCCTACTCAACCCAACAATGCAGGGATCCAACTGAAATCTCTCACCTCAAATCACATTCTTTTTAAAACAACAGTACACCAAATTCCCTCAATTACATAAAAAAGAATTCAATTACATGTCAATTAAATTAGTAATTACACAAATACATCTTAAACTCTAATAAGCGGGACTGAGTTTTGTTAGTAGGCCAATACTTGATACATGTCACCCTTAACATTACTTTTGTAGCATTACGGTAACATTAAATTCACTAAGTTGAGTTTTCCCCTCATGTTTTTCCATATTACTGACTGTAAATCCAGAATTTAAAGCTGATATTTTTAAAAAGGATCCGCCTTACAGTTTTAGCATCTGTGTAGCATCATTTTCTCCCCTCGATTTGCGCCCATGTACTGAACGCCCTTACTACAGAGCTTCTCTTAAATGTATGCACGTACTGTAAGTTGCTGTAGATAACAGCATCTGCTAAATTAGTAAAATGTTTGGCTATTCGCTTTGAATTTTAACTGCATACCCCTGCTATATATTATGGATTGTATACACATTGAGATGGATGTCACCAGGAGAGGTTTGAGAAACACTGGGATAGACTGTTGCCCAAAAGGCTGGGCACATAGTTGGTGGAACATCTACTTACATGTGGGAGGCCTGTTCAGAGACTTGGCAACGTCAGTCATGTTGACGATCACAGTCTTTATGCCATTCCCCTTACCTTCCACCTGGAAGACGAGGAAAACACAGAACAGACCGCTTATATCACTTCTAACATTTGGACACCACTAACATCTACCACCCGTTTGTTTAATCTGCATTTATTTTTGGCTGAATTTACAACTGCAGCCTGACCGAAAGTTTTCCACTAATGAACTGATGGGAAAAGACCTGATGTTACTGGTCAAATTACTCATTAATTTAAATATGTTTTGGGAATCAGGCTGCCTGTGTAAACATAGCCTGGTACAAAGTACTTTAAGAGTTGTCGTTCAGAGGGAACATCAGTGTTGACTTAGAAACAGATTAGCCGTCATTGAGTTTCAGTGCTCAAGGAAACGAGGAGACGAGGGAATGAAACATCTAAATATTGAGACAGCCCCAGAGCCCAAGGCTAGCTCCTCTGGCCTGACTACCCCCATGACAACCACTAAATTATACATCTCAAGGTGGGAGTTAATGTTCCTCCCCCACTTCACTCATTTGTGAATTGGAAAAAGGATTTGGGTATCCCTTACATTTAGACCACATGGAAAGAGTGGTAATAATTAGGTTTTGGTTTCCGTTGACCACTACTCACCTTGGCGATTATACGGGGCATTTTGTAGCGGTAGAACTGGTCCAACACGCTGCGATTGACGTTGACTGACATGATGGCTGGCCTCTGGCTTTATCAATATGACAGGAAGATCTTGGACTGCAGATTTTTGGTATCCTCTGTCTGGCGAAGAGGGGGGGACATAAACGACTGGAAGAGGGTTCGGACTCGGACATGAAAAAGGTCTCGCCACTGAGGCTGCGAGCTCCGCGCTTGTAGGCTAAGTTCCCCCCACGCAGGTTCCAAAAGCTGCACAACAGCTCTGAGAAGAGAGGGGAAGACTGTGTTGGATCGAAAGAAAGACGTCACAGCAAAGAATGAGTGAGTTAGTATGAAGTTTGAATGGATGCTGTTATCTAGTGTGAGACAGGCACACGACAAGTGACCAGGGCCCAAGTCACTTCCCACCCTTGCACACTACTTATCTGTTGGTAACACCTGACCAAAAACGTCGTGTTTAATTTAGTTGTTATAACCAATTATGTTGTATTTTATCTAAGGAGTCACCACTTAAATTGTATACACGTGAGACATAAAAATGTTTCCATTCATACAATTTATGTTACTACTCTCACAAAGCATTAAATAGACACACTTGGGTGACAACCATAATAATGTACAACTTACTGCCGGTAATAACGACAGGTTAACTGTGCAGTTTGATACCCATGTAACCTAATACATCGGCAAATCCAAAGAACGATAACGTTTACTAACATACCATTGAAATCACGGACTAACCAATAAACAACGCACCGTGTTTGAAGACATAAACATGTTGATTGAAATACTTATCAAATAATCGCAACACAGTTCTTTAATAGAATTCGTATTACTCATCGCACATGTAACACAGGTGAGTTGCGCAAGGAAGGCGCACCGCGCACACCAGGCCCCGACTGATCTGTGCTGCAGAGTGCGTCATACAGAGGAGCGGTGTGCGAGGGAAGGAAGGCGCCATCTTGGTCCACATAGGAGGCGGATTCACCATACAAACAGGTTTCATTGAAATACACACTGACAAAAGCAGTAAGGATTTAAGTATAATTCTGGTTAAAATACCTTTCCCATCCGTCGCTCCTGTCGTCCGGGTACTCACCGTTTTCGCAAAACAAAGACATAAACACACCGCTGGTCGCCCAGAGAAGCAGTAAAGTGGTCTAGATGAGCAGTAGGTTGCAATACGGTGGAGACTGAGCGGCACTGCAACGGTGCCGAAAGATTAGTTCGACCTTACGGTGGGGTGCGGTACTAGAGCCCACAGAGGAAACTCGAGACGCCCAAAAATGGGATATCTGGAACAAATAAATCAATACAAAAAGACAGATGTCAATTTCCAGTAATAATAGCCAGCGTCATTATTAACCAAGCACGGTACGTAACATATGGACGCACCAGAAACGTTATTATCTATAGTAATATAGCAAACTACATGGGATACAAGTTAATTAGCTATGCTGCGTTTGAATAATCAGTTGAATATTTGCTGGCTATGTTACATGGATGATAATGCATGTATTAAAAGTAGGTCAACTTCGTCTCAAAACTTGCTTGGACTCACCTCCAGAACGTTCTCAATGGAGCTTGCAAAGCCACACTAGCTATATATTGTAGCTCGTATACGCTGTCAGTCTACACACATCCGCCATTAATCCCGCCTATTTTGCTGACGTTGTTCTAACGGAGATTTCTAACTTGTTTTTGCTGCTGCCAATCATTATTGTTCACGGAAGGCGGATTCGAAAAAATATTATTGGAAAATAGCTGCGTGATGGAAACTACAGTAGGCCATCGAAGTAACCTACATTAATATATATTATTACATATATGTAATTGGGATATGTATGTAGAAACAAATGTTTAACCTAATAATTTTGAGGATTTGCTGCTCAGTATTTGCAAGGGGGACTACTGGTTAGACCGTTTGACTGGTTTCCCTAAGGTCCTGGGTTCAACCCCCTGATCCCCAAGGGGAAGTCTTTGTCGTTCTGTCCGTGAGCAGAAGAGTTAACCGTAATTGTGCCCAGGTTGTTGCTGCAAATTAGAATTTGTTTCAAATAATAAAAAAATTAAAGCAAGCACTTGAAATACATATATGTATTATGTACATATATCTGTTACATACAGGGGCGCTGTAAAGGGGGGGTAAAGGATGACGATTCTCGGGGCCCATGACTAAGAGGGGGCCCAGAGAAGCCCTTTCTCAGCTGTGTTGGGGGCCCTGTCAAGATTCTTTTCATGGGGCCCAAAATCCTTAGCAGCGCCCCTGGTTACATATTGCAAACAATAACTTATAAGTGTGGTAGCAAAACATAGACCCAGTTTTTCTAGGCACAGTGCACTAGATACAGTTCGTAGGCTCTAGATTGCTTTTCAAATCCCCCAAAACAGTGTTGGCAGCGTGTGAGGCCTGGACACAGCTGAAGCCTGTGGAATGCAGGTCTGAATAGAGTGAGCTCAGTCATCCTGGATTACCTGCCGAATTATTGTCCTGGGTGAGAATGGTGGCAGAGGGGAAGTTGTTGACTGCTGACATTTGAGGCAACATTCTCCACTCCAACAGCAAAGCATTTACCACACACCGTTAAGATGTAAAGATTATAGCCCACCTAATGAGAATTTTTAATAGCTAAAACTAGATTGAGTTGCTGAAAAAAGTAGAGCTTTAATTATCTGCCACATACTTTAGCAAGGTTTGCAAAAATATGTTGTATATTTGTAATATTATATTTTAAATTACACTGACTTGAAAGTGCATACACTTTCAAACTTGCCCCCCATTGATTCAACTCCACAACTCTTTTATTGTTCTCAGGGGGGGAAGGTTGCCTATAGTTTTGCCTTCAGCAAGTAAAGTGCAGGCTCAATTGGATTCAGGTCAGGTGATTGATTTGACTATTGCAGAAAATCCCACTTCTTTGTCTTGGGTTGCTTTCGCAGTAGGATCCAGGTCTTTATCCATCTGCACTGTGAAGTGCTGTCCAACGACTTTTGCAGCATTTGGCTGAATCTGAGCAGATAACATATGACCTACACATTTCAGAATGGATCCTGCTGCTTTTGTCAGCAGTCACATCATCAATAAATACAAGGGAACTAGGTCTATTGGCAGCCATACTGTACAAGCTCATGCCATAACACTACCTCCACCATGCTTCACAAAGAAGGTGGTATGTGTAACGATCCCCTACTTCACCGGACAAGTTAAAGACTTGGACTCTTGTCCCTCCCTTTTGTGTTGTTATCCTGTGTTAGTGTTCAACGGTTATTGTGCAAAATAACAGTAGATAAATAAGATACTGAAAATAAAATGCTGTGCAAGTCAGTGGGTCCAAAGGCGTCAAGGGGCAAAAGTATATGTATTTCACAGTACTGTACTTTACAAGCACAAAGACAACGATACCAGCCACTCAATAGATTACTATTGTTTTTTTGGCTGGTGAGTGAAGATAATTTACCAGCCAGCTGCATATTTTACCAACATTTGGCCGGTAAATGGTGTTAATTTTGAACCCTGATTATTAAAACAACACTGTGGAAATTCCTATGCTACAGCAGCTCTAAAAAATAAAAAGATATCAAATTAGCAGCGCTATGAATACAGCATTACAAAACAACATTTTCGGCATGTTTGTTACATTTTGTTTGCACAGAGTCAGACGTACCATGGCGACATGTATATGGACAACCTGAGAGAGGCAGCTTGCTCCCTCAGCGCGACGTGGACGTCCAGTAGAGTCACGTGGATGCCGTCGCTAGAGGGAGCTTCGGAGTGGATGTACAGCACGATGGATCCTTGGGCGCCCTGGACGTCCAGTGTAGAGGACGTGGACGTCCAGTGTAGAAGACGTGGACGTCCAGTGTAGAAGACGTGGACGTCCAGTGTAGAAG
>JACXGM010031533.1:0-12932 GCA_016801145.1 Umbra pygmaea
ACACACACACAGCCACACTTAATGTCTCTTACCACAGGAACTCATTTTATGGTCTGGAGCACACAAATGCACCAATCCTTAGGTTTAAGCATGTAGGAACTCCTTTTAGGGTCTGGATCACACACACACACACAGACATACTCACACACACACATACACACTTAATGTCCCCTACCACAGGAACTCCTTTTATGGTCTAGAGCACACACACACACACACACACACACACACACACACACACACACACACACACACACACACACACTTAATATCCCCTACCACATGAACTCATTTTATGGTCTGGAGCACACACACACACAGACATACTCACACACACACATACACTGTAAGGAGGTTGGTCCTTAGAGGGGCAGGACTTTACACTATTTTCTTTTAAACGGGCCTATAGGATCCCTCGGACCCACTCGTCAACCTTTTTGACAGCTCAGTTTAGGGGCGGCCTGTACCATAGGAATGCCTTTTAGGGGCTGGGACTCACAACAGACCTATAGGATCCCTCTGACCCACTCGTCAACCTTTTTGACAGCTGGATTAAGGGAGGGCTATAGCATAGGAACTCCTTTTATAGTCTGGAGCACACAAACGCACCAATCCTTAGGTTTAAACCATGTAGGAACTAATTTTAGGGTCTGGAGCACACGTAGACCAATAGGAACACACCAGGGGCGGGGGTAAGGGGCGCGGAAAAGGGGCGTGGTATAGGGCGGGCCTTAAATGGCTCAGCCAATCAGAACCCTCAGACCCACCTGTCAAAATCAAAAAAGGGGCGGAGCTTTGAGTTTGATGGGTGGGTACTTCCTTTCCTCTCTTACAACAGCAGAAGACCCCACCGGGTACCACTCATCTCCACTACAAATAGGAAAAAGAGGCTACAATTTGCAAAAGCTCATCAAAGTTGGACAGTTGAAGACTGGAAAAATGTTGCCTGGTCTGATGGGTCTCGATTTCTGTTGAGACATTCAGATGGAGTCAGAATTTGGCGTTAACAGAACGAGAACATGGATTCATCATGCCTTGTTACCACTGTGCAGGCTGGTAGTGGTGGTGTAATGGTTTGGCAGATGTTTTCTTGGCACACTTTAGGCCCCTTAGTGCCAATTTGGCATCGTTTAAATGCCACGGCCTACCTGAGCATTGTTTCTGACCATGTCCATCCCTTTATGGCCACCATGTACCCATCCTCTGACGGCTACTTCCAGCAGGATAATGCACCATGTCACAAAGCTCAAATCATTTCAAACTGGTTTCTTGACAATGACAATGAGTTCACTGTACTAAAAGGGCCTCCACAGTCAACAGATCTCAACCCAATAGAGCATCTGTGTTGGGTGGAGGAGGTTCGGCCGCTTAGGGTTGTGGTGTGTATGGACTCAGCTTCTGTTTTGAGTAGTATAAAGTTGGGTAGGTCAGATAGGGGAGATTTGATGGTGGAGGTGATGGTGCTGTTGTTGGGGCTGGAGAGGATGGGGGTGGTGGTTTGTTGGGTGCCAGCACATGTAGGGGTGGAGGGTAATGAAGAGGTGGATATGGTGGTGAAGTGTGAGTCACAGAAGGAAAAAGTGGATGTGAGGATACCGTATGGGGGGGCGCTGAAATCGATGGTTAGGAGTGTAGGGCTGGAATGCTGGCAGAAACAGTGGGATGAGTTTAGGACAGGGAGGGGGTATTATGGGATACAGAAAACAGTTAGGGTGGAAAGGGTGTATAGGGGGAGTCGTAGGGAGGATGTCATGTGGTGTAGGATGAGGTTTGCACATACAGGGCTGAATGCAATGCTGAGGATGATAGGGAGGCATGAGACTGGGTTGTGTGAGGGCTTTATGGTGGAGGAAACAGTGGAGCATGTAGTGTTGTATTGTGAGAAGTATGGTGAGGAAAGGGAAAGGTTGAATGGACTGGTTAGGAGGGAGGGGAGGAAGTTGGGCAAAGGTGGGTGTTGGGGGGTGGGAGTGGTGGTGGGGTGGTGGTGAAGGGGCTGATGCACTTTCTCAAGGCTACGGGTGTGGGTAAGAGGATATAGGGGTGGGTGGCCGTGACTGGCCCCACAATCTGACACAGTAGGTGGCGGTGTATGCTCCATTGAGGTTGGTTGCGATCCGCCAGTAATCCACAGAAGAAGAAGAAGAAGAAGTGCATGTCAGAGCACAAACCAAGCCATGAAGTCCAAGGAATTGTCTGTAGACCTCCGAGACAGGATTGGGGAGAAGAGTCTTAGTCAGCCAGTGACCAAAAACCCAATGGTCACTCTAACAGAGCTCCAGTGTTTCTCTGTGGAGAGAGGAGAAACTTCCAGAAGAACAACCATCTGTGCAGCACTCCACCAATCAGGGAAATCTGGGAAATATGAATGCAGCAATGTACAGAGACATCTGTGCTGAATACCTGATAACAAATGAGTGGCTACAGGACAACTCTGTGAATGTCTTTGAGTGGCCCAGCCAGAACACAGACTTGGGTTCCGATGGAACATCCCTGGAGAGATCTGAAAATGGCTGTGCACCAACGCTCCCAATCCAAACTGTAGGAACTTGAAAAGTCCGACAAAGAAGAATGGGAGAAACTGCCTAAAAATAAGTGTGCCAAGCTTGTAGTATCATACTCAAAAAGAACCTTGGCTGTAATTGCTGCCAAAGATGCTTCAACAAATAATTGAGCAGAGGCTGTGAATACTTATGTGCTTTTTTCTTTTTTTAATAAATTTGCTAAGATTTCAAACACACTTCTTTCACATTGTCATTATGGGGTATTGTTTGTAGAATTCTGAGTGAAATTAATTTCATCCATTTCGGAATAAGGGTGTAACATAAAGAAATGTGGAAAAAGTGCTGTGAATACTTTCCGGATGCACTGTATTTATAAACGTTATTTAAAAAAGTTGTATAAAGTGCAATTGGGTGGACAAAGCCATAATCTTCCATAGTAGTTGCACTAGCTTTACCCTGAGAGAGAGAGAGCTTCCTGAAAAGCCAGACAAATTACTTCAAGTGATTTAGATACATAGACAAATTATAGATATTTGCCATTGTTCCCCTTTTAAATAGTAGCCTAAATATAGTCATATGCATTTGAATTAGTGAGTGAAACTGAGAAAAACAAACATTGTCTGGGCAATAGCTATCAAGCCCATTAGAAATTAATGACATGCTGGCCAAGTTTGATAAACAAACACACAATGCATATATCATTTCATATTTTTTGGCACATTTCTCTCTATCCGTGCAAGTTTGCAAAGTAATGTTACTTTGATTCACTTACACTTTCAGAGTAGTCAATATGCAGTGGTAATAATTAACTTTATGTGAATATATTGTAATATTAGGAATATGATTCTTAAAATTTTGTTGAATTCTGCATTAATGATGGGATTCCACGTTAATATATGGATTCCGCGATTCCGTCCGCTTGCTCGATGCAACGCGGAAATCATAGGGCCCTAAGATTACCTCATCATTAACCAATGGATTGCTTGTTTTGTCTGTCAACCATTCACACCTGGTCTTTGTCAAATAATCAGTATATGTATTTATGTTCCTGTGTTTGTGCTATTGCTTATCAGTGATTGTGTTCCTGTTGTTGGTGTTAGCATGTTGTGTGTTGTATTCTGTAGAGATATACAGTGCCTTGCGAAAGCATTCGCCCCCCTTGAAATTTTCAACCTTTTGCCACATTTCCGGCTTCAAACATAAATATATGAAACTGTAATTTTTTGTGAAGAATCAACAACAAGTGGGACACAATCATGAAGTGGAACGAAATTTATTGGATATTTCAAACTTTTTTAACAAATAAAAAACTGAAAAATTGGGCGTGCAAAATTAAAAACAGCTCCGCCCCAGTGCCTGTCCTGGCGGCTACGTTTCAAGCACCTGTGCCAGATGTGCCAGATGTGCCATGCCATCTACCAGTGCCATTGGCTTCGCAACCTCTACCAGTGACGGCAGCTCCGCCCCCTCTTGAAGCGCCAGCGGCTCCACCCCATGTACTAAGGATGTGAGGCAGTGTTAAAAGTATATCGCTTTTAAAATGGAAAATCTTGCAAAGAGTGTACTACTCAAACATGAACCTAACCTGACTCTCCCCTGAGACTCCTGGTTGTTGCTTAATGGACAAAACTGCATTGCTGCTTTTTGGGAGTCTGTGGGATCCTTTTTAAGCTTAATTATTTTAGGAGTCTCACAGGCTCTGGGAAGAGTGACCTAGACTAAACAACAGCTTATCTTTTACATTTTCATCTCATAGATAAAAAATATGAATTTTCAGAGAAAGTTGTTTTCTACGACAAATAGATGACTTGGCGAATTGACAAACACCCATTATAAAATAATTAAAAGTACATTCAGTAAGTATTTCAGTGTGTGATTATATTTTTATACCAACTACTTTTATCTTAAGAAAAAATTGATTTCAGAAAAGATACAGATTGTTTATAGGTCAGGCATAATATGCATACTTCAATAGAGCTTAGCACAGTAAACCTTTCAGTGTTTGATAGCATTGCCAGTGCCCTCTTGGTGCCAAAAATGAGAAAAACTCAAAGTGACAGAAAGAGGGAGAATATTTTTAGTGTTCTCTATATTAACACAGAATAATAATAATAATACGTTTTATTTATATAGTGCCTTTCCAGGGCTCAAGGACGCTTTACAGTGAAAAAGCAACAATAATAACAATAACAATGGACCATGACAACATACAAAACAACAGTAGGTAGATGACAGTAAGGGAGACTATGTAAACAGGGCAGAATACAGCAGATAACAAACAGACACAACAAACTTTAAGGATGGTAACATTCAGAAAATAAGTGAGTTTCAAGCATAGTTTTAAATTTGGAAATAATATTAACACAACAGAATAGCTGGAAGTCATGAGATTGAGGGAAGCCCTTCTGGAAAATCATGTGTGTTTTGAATTTGACACACTCAAAAGTTATCCCCTACAAACTACAGAAAAACCCACACTCCCCCTACACACTGGTCTCTAACATGAGGAAGTAGATACTGTATCTGTCCATCAGCAGTTGAGTCTCCAAGTGACCTACGGTTCATTGACCACTTCCTCTCTTCAGGTCTGAACCTTTCCTGTGTGCACAGGCCTGTTAGACCACAACAGAATACATCAAACCCAGCTCCTATGAGCTACACAGGATGTGCCACTACACTGTCTGGCTGCTACCAATGCTTTGCCGTGAACTGCCTGGCTGCTATTTACTGACATCTAAGTCCTTTACAAATCAGCTCCTGGTCATATTCCTGTTTCTAAAACTCAACAATAAATGGATTTGTTATTTCTAATTTGAAGTTTGATTATGGCAATTTCTGATGATGGGCCTTAGATAATGTTAGAAAGCCACACCAATTAACAACAAAACTAAATGTGAACAGTCATGATGGTTGCAAAACTTGTGACGGTGACGTTTGGTGAGATATTCCCAGGGGGCTGATTCTTAGGAGATAACCAACATTTGCCAGACAGAAACTCCTCTTCTGTCATTTTGAAATATGAATGAGTCTACCAGCCATCTGCCTTTGCACATCACTGTGATGAAACAGCTTGCTTCTTCAATCCAGGAAATGACTCAACACTCTGTTTCTTTCTCGCTTGTAAGAGCAAAGAGGAACAGAGAGTAGGAAAGAGAAAATGTAATTATTACCATGGTTCATTGGGGCATCTTTTTAGTACCGGTAGTGTATTTCTATTTATTTATGTGGTTGAACAAGGCTGTTGCTGATTGTGCACATGATGAAGGATAAAAGGTTCCCTGAATATTCAGTATTTCATATAGAGAAATAAAATCAAAATACTAGAATGAAACTAAAACAATATGAATCTAGTTTCTAATTTTAGTCTTTTAATTATTTATATGAGATGAATATTTAGGCAACTTCTTACCTCTATCAAGTGCAGAATCCAACCTAAATCAACCTAATCAAGCTCTGAATAATACAGGAAGGACTGGCAAGAAACAGCAATGATTGTACAGATGTGGGAAAATGCTTGACTCGAATTTTTTTTTA
The DNA here is from genome assembly GCA_016801145.1 of Umbra pygmaea. Lineage (NCBI taxonomy): Eukaryota > Metazoa > Chordata > Actinopteri > Esociformes > Umbridae > Umbra > Umbra pygmaea. The sequence goes on from JACXGM010031533.1 coordinate 6,039, forward strand.
ACCTAATCAATGACCCTTGATCTCTAGTTAAAACCAGTTAGTTACCTTAAGACTTACACATGCATCAACTTAATATGACATAGTCACCCATAGCAATATAATAAATATGGCAGCAAAAGGTAATACTAGTCAGTATATGGATTTAATGGTTGTCTTTATATATATATGAAAGTGGAAATGTGAACCTTACTAGTTTGCTTTTAAAGCTGGAAAAACCTTGCAACAGAATAATAACTTGGCATGTCATAATATGCTGTCTCATTTATAGGGTGCAAAGACCAGAGTAGACGCCATGGGGAGAGATAAAGTCTGTAAGTGTACAGTATGTAGGGAGGCTGAAATATAGGTTTGGTTACAGGGTTGAAATATAGCAAGTTAGATTACAGGGCTCAAAAAACCAGGTAAGATATTCATATTTTATTAGTATTGGCTGAATTAAGTTAACTTCTGTAATGTTCAATGAAACAAAATTGAATTAAGATAGAAAAGGTTATTAGAGCAATTATCCATCAATATAAATTGGTTCTGATGGGCAGACCATCAACCCACATTTCCCAGACTTGATAAAACTATTTTTAGGCCCAAAAATATTATTTTCCAGTTAAAACTCTTTTAATCTTTAACAGTATGGTGTAATTAATGTTGACTAAGATTTATTCAGGTATGCATTGTTTATTACTGCCGTATTCATTGTCAAAATAATGTTTTTTTAAGTAAAATTAACTAATTATATCCAGCAAAGTCAACTAAATGTGCAAAATGTCACTCAATAAAAATGTATGAATAAATAAAATCAAGTTTAGTTAGCAAAGAATAATGTGTTTACTTAACATTTGAAATATGTTAAGAACAGCAAAATCAAATAGATAAGCTAAATCAAATGAAGAAATATTACAGTAGCATTGGATGTCAATGTAATGATAGGCTGCTCAGCTAAAATGATCTCGAATGCTATGGCAACCAAAACCAGAAAGTTGTGGAAGAAAATGGAAAACCACCATTCGAATGATTGAAGAGTAGCCAAAATGGCAAAGACTCAGCCAATGATCAGCTCCAGGTTGATCAAAGAAGATCTAAAGTTACCTGTGAGTACACTGTAAAAAATACTGTTGTTTTTACAGTAAAAAACTGGCAGCTACGGTAGAACATTTTCCACTATTACAATGAAAGGATATTAGTACTGTTGATTTCACAAGTAAGTTCTGTATTTAATTATATATTTCACCATAAACATAAATGTATTTAACTGTGTATTTTACTGTGAAAATACACATCTTTAGCATTAAATAAGAAAGTGTTTTATGTAATATTAATTTAATTTAAGTTTATGTTTGGTTTTTATATTTTTACTTTTACATTTTTTTCATTCTTTTCATTCTTAAATTCTTTTCCACAGTTTTCACATTTTCCTTAAAATTACATAAAATTTTTTATACAATTATACTAGTGAGATTACAAATGGAAACTGTGACTTCTACAATGGAGTAATGTTTTTTTACCAGAAAAGAGATTAACAGAAAAATGTATGTTTTGACTGATAAATACATTCACTGTGTTTCACTGTTACAGGAAGTGTATTCAATACAATACATGTATTCGCATACCAGGTATCATGGATCAGTTTGAATACAACAAAATACTTCAAGAGGTCATGTTGCCTTACACCGAAGAGGAATTGCCCTTGAAATGGGTGTTCCAACAAGATAACAACCCCAAACACACTAGTAAGTGAGCAGCATCTCAGAACAACAAGATTAACGTTATGGAGTGGCCAGCCCAATCCTTGGACATTAATCCAATAGAAAACTTGTGGGGTGACATCAAAAATGCTGTTTCCGGAGCAAAACCAAGAAATGCAGAGGAACTGTGGAATGTTGTCCAATCGTCAAGTGCTGGAATACCTGTTCACAGTTGTCAGAAGTTGGCCGACTACTTGCAACACAGATGTGAAGCAGTTCTCCGAAACCGTGGTTATACAAATAGATATTAGGATTCACAGGACGGCCAAATCTTCAAGCATTTTTCAGTTTATACAGTAAATGTTTTTAGTTTGTTACGACAAATGTAGATACTGCTATTTTTTTACATTACTTTTTCTTTACGTGATAACAAATTTGATATATTTTTCTTCATGTCTTCATTTGAAATAGACTGTTCAGTGTTCACAATGCATTTGCGTGTAAAGAAATAAAAGCTATTATAAGGATTGTGAGCTTTACTCACTTTTTTGAACACACACTATTTTTACGAACACAACTGTACAAGTCATTCCACTGTTTTACTCGATTGACGCTTGAAACATCCATGGTATAAGATCATGTTTGGTACCATTGGAAAGAGGAAATTCTGCGGCAAATAACGAATGGTTTATCAGAGCCAGAGATATTGGGTCTCAAATTTGGTAATTTTTTGGCAACTCTATTTCTTTTACTAAAACCATTACAGAAACAGGAAACAGGAAGTGAAAATGACAAAATAACAAATCGGCAATGAGGTAGGACATCATCCTATACAAAACATCATTCTTTTAAAGGGGGAAATGGCTGGGATTTTAAAAACATAGAAAATAGTGAGAAATTGACCTGTTTGTATGTCCCCTAAACATTGTTACACCGATTCAGGAGCCCTGGGGGCATGCCAATATGGATTTTACAGCCTTATTCATCATGGTTTACATGCATTTACCCATAATAAACAAAGAAATATACATACATATTTGTATTTTTTGGATATAATGTGACATAATACATGAAAATCAAACGTCTCAGTATATTGGATTACATTTCTTCATGTTGTAGCCAAGAGTCGTCTGAATCTAAAACTATAAGGCACTTCACTGTAGGCCAAAGTATGACCCTTTCAGAGGCCAAAAGGTTAAACTTGTGCCAGGTGTACTTAAACACCCTTAGACCTTTTAAGTTAAATCATTTTTTTTTTTCTCTTTGTAATTTATTTGACAATTCACTATACTCATCGTGTGGTGGGCTCTAGGACCTGGGGGAGGCTGGTCTAATGTTAATACTGCACTGTGTAACTTTTTTGAAAACTACAAACAGTTACGTTATTGAAATCTCACACCAAACTATCATAATATTACAGTAGTCATAGATGATTGTTTCTAAACAGTTCATCTTTGTGAAACCATAACATTAATGATGATCATAATGTAATTGTATATCCCTTAATTCCTAAACCTGGAGCTACTGAACTGTAGCTATGGATATAAGAACTTTCTTCAATAGATTTGGTACAGCTCTGCCGAATTTCAGTCAGGTGAGAAACAAGGAGTTTACCAGTTCAAACAGACAGATACAAAGTTTGAATGGATTGATCACTCACTAAGCCTTGAGTTTAATAAAAACAACTTGTCAAAACAGTCAAGCATGAGAAAAAAAAGCTGCAGGCTGACAGGGCTGAGGGAACTTCCTGATGGAGTTTAGTGATCATCTAGAAAGAAACTGGGAGATTTTTAAGGTTTCTTTTAAAATTGGTCTGTTTTTTATGACATAGGCCTAACATGCTTTAAGTGATTTAACAAGACTGACGTAGGCTTCAAGGTTTCACTCAATGTTTATTTGATCAAATATTTGGACTTTTTATTGAAGAGTCATGCAAAGGGAGAGGCTGAGGGAGAGGGAACATTTTAGGACCAAAAATACTCCTAGTCAAGGCTTAGCCCCTCTATCCATAAATCTCTAGTGATGTCCTTGGATGTATGTATGTGTCTACTCAACTTTTCATTTAGATCCAAAAAGTCAAAGTGACTTAAGCAAGGTTACATTTGCATTGAGAAAATATGATATGATAACTTGATAAATTGTTTTATTGATTTAACATACTGTAAAAATTTGGTTAAGCTAAGATTCATGTGATTACTCAACTTCACATTATAGGCTCTAAAAATTTGTGTTGACTGAAAATGTGAAGTTCTAATGACTACAATGTTGAATGTTTTGAGAGGATTTTGGAAAATTCAACATTTGTACATAAAATGAATTTACACAATGCTGTATACATAAAACAAATGAGAAGTACATTTATACAGCTCTGGAAAAAATTAAGATACCAAAAAAGTATCTCCGGTTTTAATATTGATATGGCTATGTGCTTGGGTAAAAATATTTCTTTGTTATATTCCATAATCTACTGACAACATTTATCCCAACATCTAAATAAAAATATTGTCATTCAGAGCATTTATTTGTAGACAATTTCAACAGGTCAAAATAACAAAAATGATGCAGTGTTATCAGATAAGGCAAAGAAAATATTCATTTATGATATTATAGGAACAACAAAACATTAATGTGTTAACAATTTAGAAATCCATATTTTGGTGGAATAATAACTATTGTATAATAATGATAATTGGCTTTCATTCATCTTGGCATGCTCTCGACCAGTCTTTCACATTGATATTGGGTGACTTTATGCCACTCCTGGTACAAAGATTCAAGCAGCTCACCTTTGTTTTATGGCTTGTGACCATCTATTTCCTCTTGATTACATTCCAGATGTTTTCAATTGGTTTAAATTATAAATTTGCAGTGATATCTTTATTATTTACAGAGCTGCATATTGCTATTGCACAGCTTGTTTTGCCATGAGGCATGATGAATCAGACGAATGAATATCAAAACCATCAGAGAAATTGACATTCAATGATGAGACCATGGATTTCCACCATGACTTATCTCAATGACGTAGAGGCAAAAGCAGCTAATTGTATATGGCTTCCAATCAGCCCCAGGAAACTGTAGCAGGGTTGAGCGGTTTGCACAGCCATACCTGCTAAGGTTGGTACCATGTACTTGCATGCATACTCCTTTTTTCTTTTCTTTTTCTCAGATTCTTCCCAATTCCCTCTCTAATCCTGCCTTGTTGGCATCTCTGCAACTCCTTGGACAGACCCGTGGGATGGCGAGGCGCATGCACGTTACGTTTGCATCAAAAGCAGAACCCAAATGCAGACAAAACGCAGAGCCAGAGTATGATTAACAAGTTTATATAATCAGTAAAGAGCAGTCTGGTTTCCAGAAGGAGACAACAAAACCTGTTTTCCAGAAGGAAGGCACAGTGCATTGGGTTCAGAGCAGGCGTGGTTCCGTCCAAAGCAATCCTAGGTACAGTAATGAGGATGTCCAATGGTGGTAATTGGATCCGATGGATTGAAGGAGTGAAGTGGTAGCAGATGTTAGGTTCCAATAGATACTGAAGCACAAGAGAACGGATCAGAATAGGTATATACGATAATTAATCAAACAGGTAGTAAGGTCTATCATGAGTGAGACTAACTGTGGTCGTCTTGACTATGATCTGAGTGAAGAAATGACCGGGTATATGAAGCAGAGGATGATTGGGCTAGATGAGCTGCAGCTGGAGACTTGACTCCCGCACACTCTTCCACTCCTGTAATTAGGACAGACAGACGGGAGGGAGAGACAGCACAGCTACCTAGGAGTAGCAGACCTAACAGCACATGGTTCATCCAAACACATGTCGCCTGAGCCACCGATTCTTTTCGCACTGTTCACCCAACACGGAAGACTTTAGTTGAATCATGCACGGGATGATTACATTCACCGACTATACTTCTGCGATTGAATTTACAGGTGCCTGATATGAACACAAGGAGTTGCTGGAGAGCAACATGGTAGCATAGATCAGTGATTTTCAACCCTCTCCTCGGGGCACACCAGACGTTCCACAGTTTAGCTGTAGCCACAGAGCTAGCACACCTGATTAAAATCATCTTTTAATGATCAGGCCCTTGATTAGTGAATCTAATGAGCTACAGTAGGTACATAAAAGAATCACCCCCCTGTAAAATAATCACATTTTGTTGCTTTGCAGCCTGAAATGAAGACATTCACATTTTTTGTTTCATTCAGCTGTATTTATTCAGTGCAACTTGTGTCATCCAAGTGAAAGATATAACACCGACATTTCAGAAAAAAATATATAAACAAAAAAATGAAATCACTGAGTTGGAAAAAGGATCACCCTCTTGTTTCAGTATTTTGTTGAACCACCTTTTGCTTTAATTAAAGCCTTTTTGTTTGTTATGTCTCTATTAACTTTGCACATCTAGACATTGCAATATTTGACCAATCTTCTTTGCAGAACTGCTCCACTTCAGTTAAATTTGATGGTGACCATTTGTGGACTGCTGTCTTCAAGTCATTCCACAGATTTTCATTAGGGTTTAAGTCTGGGCTCTAACTAGGCCATGCAAGGACATTCACCTTTTTCTCCTTCAACCACTGTGTGGTCAGTTTTGCTGTGTTCTTTGGGTCATTGTCATGTTGGAAGGTAAATCTTCTTCCCATTCACAACTTTCTGGCAGAGAGTAGCAGGTTTTCCTCAAGAATTTGACAGCATTTTTCCTTCTATCCTGACAAGTGCTCCAGTCCCTGCTGCAGAGAAACAACCCCATAACATGATATTACCACCTCCATGATTTACTGTAGTAATGGTGTTATTTAGATGGTGAGCTGTATTGGATTGTCGCCAGACATATCGCTTGGCATTGAGGCCATACAATTTCATTTTAGTCTCATCTGACCATAACACCTTTTTCCACGTGGCCTTTCAACCTTCAAGGTGGGTTTTGGAAAAACTCATCCAGAGGAAAAATCTTTTGCTCAGAGTTGTCTTTTCTTTATCTCTGCAGAAACATATGAGGTCTCAGTTTGGTTTCATTTAGTGATCACTTATAACTGAATTGTTTCTCCTAAAGCCCTCTTAGGAGCATTGAGTAGATGAAAAAGAGAATCCATTCTGGAGACTTTCTTGAGACTAATGAGCTGTCCTTGAGACTTCATATATATCTCATAATTGTATCTTTTTTAGCTCTCTGATTGACATATACATGGATATATGTAAGGAGAGTAA
>JACXGM010031534.1:0-12932 GCA_016801145.1 Umbra pygmaea
TCTAAAGGTTTAGATGTGGACAGATTAAAGTTTTCTAAAGGTTTAGATGTGGACTGATTCAAGTTTTCTAAAGGTTTAGATGGGGACAGATTAAAGTTTTCTAAAGGTTTAGATGTGGACAGATTAAAGTTTTCTAAAGGTTTAGATGTGGACAGATTAAAGTTTTCTAAAGGTTTAGATGTGGACTGATTCAAGTTTTCTAAAGGTTTAGATGTGGACTGATTAAAGTTTTCTAAAGGTTTAGATGTGGACAGAATAAAGTTTTCTAAAGGTTTAGATGTGGACAGATTAAAGTTTTTTAAGGGTTTAGATGTGGACAGATTAAAGTTTTCTAAAGGTTTAGATGTGGACAGATTAAAGTTTTTTAAGGGTTTAGATGGGGACAGATTAAAGTTTTCTAAAGGTTTAGATGTGGACCGATTTAAGTTTTCTAAAGGTTTAGATGTGGACAGTTTGGAGTAACTCACCGATGACTCAGAGTCTCTGATCAGGAAGTCTCCTTCTGTTCCTCTCTGATTTAGGGCCACCTCTGCCTGATGACGCGTCACTCTGCCGTAGTACCACTGCTTCCCTGCAAACCGACCCACCGTTGCCGGGGAGATGTAGTCACAGTCGGGTGTGGGAGGCCCCATGGGGCCTGGTGAGGCGTTCTGGGTAGTGGAGTCCTGCTGGGGCAGCACAGTGACGTAGTTTTTAGGCACCAGTCCCAGCTGTCCGTCTGCTTTGCGACATTTCCACCACTCTGGGTCGTTCTCAGGTTTCTCCACCACCTCCATCACCTCGCCCTTCTCAAAGTTCAGCTCCTCATCGTTCCCCGAGCTGAAGGGGTACAGGGCCTGTACTGTGTGAAGCACCCGGTTACCGTTAGAGGCACTGTGGACCACAGCCGCTAGCTTCTCCGTTAGCGACCCTGCTGGGTCCCCTAAACCCACTCCTCCCCCTGCAGTCCCATCTGCGTCTTCTGTCACGTAGTTGGAGGGGAACCACCCAGAACGCCCTTGGTACCCTCCGCGCCACCAGCCGTCGCTGCACTTCTCCATGACAATAACCCGGGTGCCCTTGACCAACGAAAGCTCGTCCTCCCGCTCTGCGGTGTAGCTGAACTTTACGAGTGCCGGCAAGTTGAGGTCATACAGGCGCTCTCCATTGTCGGAGTACATGTCGGCATCAGCGTTCGAGGCCGTGTCACGCATCCCTGTTTTCCGCTTCACCTTCCCAATGCCTGTTGAGTAAGCAGAAGAGATTGTCCTGGTTACAGATCGTTACACCTGGAGCAGTTGTGGTTATTGAGGGAAACAACAGGACAGGTTTAATGGTTACTGAGAGGGAATCAGAGGGAGAGAAAGAACAAGATGTACTGACTACTTAGAACAGTGTTCCTTAAAGTGGAACTCATAACATTTCTACTACTTAGTCTGTTTGCTTCAAATCTGCAATCACAAGATATGTCATGCAAAACCAGTGTCATGAGATCTTAAAAATAGGGTCTCTTTGCCTCAGAATTCCATTATGTAGAGTAAGACATTGTTGGCAGCTTAAATTGACAGTTACAATGTCGTGGATGATGTAGTCATGTATCTGTGAACATTCTATCAAAGTATGGAACCATAATGACCATTTTTATTACTGGAGGTATATTCCAACATATACAAATACAATTTAATGTTGTTATAATGCTGTCTGTTTCACTTTAAACCTATCCTGAACTTGCACACCTGATTCAATGTGCCTACCAAATCATCAAACTACAACAGTGAAATGTAAGTGGTATGAGAGGTCACTTAACTAGAGGACAACAACATCTGCAATAAAACAGTTAGGATAACAACACATAAAGCTGGTAATATTTGTGGTGAACCTGCCTCTTCCAGTTCCAGGACATTACAACACAGAAGAATGACTGCAAACAACAACCACTATTTGTGACGGAGGGAAAGTGTCACACAATGAAAGCAAGGCAACTTTTACGGCCACAGAAGAAACCAGAAGAATGTTCCCCTAGCAAGATGACATTGGCGGCATTACAGGCTGCGTTCAAGGCTAGAGATGGGAGTGGAGTATACGCAAGGAGCAGTGTGACTGATGAGCTTCTGCTGAAGAGATGTGTTCAGGCAGTCTCTACGAAGACCCTCTGGAGCCCCTGCTGATCTAGGATCTGTCCAAATCATCACCATGATTATCCTGAAAAGGCTGTACTGATCTGTGGACACAGAAACTGTTCCAGTGTGAGACACACAGTAAACTCACACTGGTGACCTGACATGTTTTGGCACTAGGTTGAGCAGTATGCCCCCCTGTCTGTCCCAGTCCTGGAGTGAGGATACATATACATATACATATACATATATATATATATATGAGCATTTGCTCACATTTTAATGGACATTATAATCATTGTTGGCACTTATCCAACTTTGTGAGTGTAACATGAGGAGAGCTGGAGCTACAATGGTGACTGGTGGAGATGAATCATAATGGGAAGATACTCCTCTTCTCTACAGAACAAACTAGACTCCAATATTGGTAAACGTCAGCCTTGCCTGTTACCTTTATGTACACAGAGCGATTAAAATAACATCACATGCACATTTCATGAACAGTTCTGAAATGTATTTTTGCACCATTGAAACTTCAGAGTGTCTTTGTTGTTTTGCAACTTTATAAATGCCCTGGTTCAATTACAAAAATGAATAAGACATGTTTATAGCTCTAAAACACTTATCTCTAACTGCACAGTAATTTTAAAAAAGAGGGTGCACAATTTTCCCAAATATACATCTCAATAGAAAAACACTGTGTTATTTACAGTAAATAAGGACTATAAAACATGCATTATATTAAATATTCTTTCCTTCAAACAAATTACTTGGCCTGGCTACATTAGTATGTCTATTTTCCAGGGCGCAACATATGGAAAGATAAAATATAGCTATGAGGCAATGCATGTGCAAACTGTATGTTAGAGTTTTCTAAAATGTTTGCTTGCATACTTCACAATTTTCCTTGGTCCATGTAGTAGTTCGGTTGCAGAGGCAGTTGTGGAAACAAAAACAACTGTCTCCTAACTGTATTCAAGCAGGACCAGGCCAAAGAAATTACCATAGGTGTTTTTATAGCTGCGGATCATTTGCCAATTAAACTAAAACCAAACCTTATTATATAATTTTTTTTTGCTTTGTAGCACAATGTGTATCATACTGTGACCCTCAAACTGCAATACGTACCATATCGTGGGTTCGGCTGTTACACCCCTACTTTTTCCACATTTGCTTCGTTTGCCATATGCCTTTTGGCAAACTTTACACCCCAGCATTGGCTTTCTCCAGAGTTTCTATTTATTTATTTTAAATTATTATTAATTGTTTTCCCATTTTCCCTTTTCTTCCAACCACATGTCGCCAAGCGTAGTGGGCTAAGTCGCTGCATTGCAGGACAGTCTATGTCAAGATAGTCAGTGGTTCGAGCCTGACTATGGGTTCTTTGACTTTCCCCAGACCTCCTGCACGAGGCAGAGCAAAAATGGTATAGTGCTGCCCAGAATTTGGGTTATATAAATCTGATTACCTATCTTGCAAGGTCACTCTCCGGCAACTCCTTCTGTGCAGATTGGGCGCCTGTAAATTCAATAGCGGAAGTATAGTTGGTGAACGTAATCATTCTTTGCATGATCTGACTAAAGTATTCCTTGTTGGAAGTGTGAAAAGAAATCGGCGGCTGGGCGACATGTGGTTGGATCAAAACAGGGGAAAAATAAATATAATATGAAATTCTCTCTAACAGACTCTGGGGTCTTCCAGAAACAGGTGTATTTATTTTGAGGTCATGTGACACTATTTGCACACAGGTTCACCTAAATATGTGATTTCTGAGAGGAATTGTTTGAACCAGAGATTATTTAGGGGTTTCATAGCCAGGAGGGTGAATACTTATGGAAGGCATTGCTGAGAACCGAGCCACAATAAATCCCAGTAGTTAGGCAGGGTGAGTTGGTCTTTGGCAGGATGTCCGGTAGTGTTACCAGACAGGAATGTCAACTTGGCAGACCTCTGACTGTTTGCCGTACCATTACACAGACCCCTACGCTTTTGTAAAATAACAATGTTTTCAGCCATTACCCAGCTTTAGCCATCCCAACTTGTTTAGATAGGCTAGACAGTGAGTGGTAGGCCCAGAAAGACAGTAAACCATCTGCACAACTTTCATAATTACAATCACCTGGCACTGTTCAACCAATCCAGTAAATGTGGAGTTAAAGATGAACTCCAAAACGCAGAAGTTACATCAGTCTTTCTCTTTGTATTTGCCTTGAAAACAAACCATCTGCTAGCGTGAGATCGCATGAAGGGTGGGAGTCTTAAGGTCGCTGCACATACACACACTCGGATGCCAGAAAAATGACAGCCTCTGAGGTAATGTAGCATCTAGATGATCACTGGATTCTACCAAAGGAATCGCTAGTCACTAGTCACTAACAGTTTGTGGTCCACAAAACACAGCATGAGACGATGTAGCGATCACAGGTAAACTGGAAGTAAAGCGAGTGCAAGCCCTAAACCCAGTGCAGTGTGCACTCACCTTAACCCAGTAAATGCGCTAGTCTAGGCTGTTGTCAAGCACTGGTCAGAAGTGGTGCACTAAACAGGGACTAGGATTTCATTGGGGGGGCAGAGTTGTTAGTGAAAAACCAGCCCACTGAAATGACAAGACACCCATTACTATTACAGTACAGCCAAAGCTTCAAAAGACTGGCTCATGCTGTGTATGTTCCTCAAAGATGTGTATTCAACATGTGAAAAAGTAACTTAACATAATGCTATGTGAAATATATTTGCATTCCGGATTGGGTCTTCTGAAATAAGTCTTTCAACCCAAGGTCTACACATTCATAAAGCACCACTAAGTGGACCAGAAGAGGGAGACCTGTAGTTTAAACCCTTGGAACTAGGGAGACCAGTAGCCATGCCAACCCCTACTCCACTGTCATTCAAAACTGAAAGATCAGATGTGTGAATGAAACAACACAGCCTATATTTGTAGGGTTTTCCTTTGATGTTAATACGGACAGCTGTGGCCCTGATGACTGACACTCTGTAGCACCTGTAAGTGTGGTTGTCCTAACGAATGGAAAGGAACACCTTCACAACTCCTAAAGGACTGAAGGCAAAGGCACACCACAGATTGTACGACATGTGCTCGCCTGGGTTTCCAGTTTACCTCCAGTCGCTAGCTCGGCTCATTTTGTTATCAGAACCACCGTTAGTGACTACAGAGGTTCCCCTAGTGTATTCGCTATGAGAATCCAGATGCTAGTTGCTACCCCTGGCGGAGGGGATAGTTGCTTTCACACCTGAGTGACGACCAAGTGTGTATGTTCTCCGACATCAAGGGATCCATGCCAAATCCTGGGGAACTCATGAGGGATAACTTACGTAACTTCTTCACCAATGTGTGTTAGGGATGTGCCGATAACACTATGAAACCGATACAATTTTGAGTAGTTCATTTTGGGTACTTGCTTATACAGTGTACCGATACGACTACTTTTAATAACTATGCCAAATGTCACTCATCAAGCTAATACCTGCTATGCCTATAGATGTTTATCAGCCAATTTACCACGATTCAAATATAAAAAGTAAATGTTCAGAACATAATTGATATTGCAGGCTGAGAATGTGTAATATTTATTACTAATAATGTCAATAGTTTACATTTCCTTCCCTAATTAGCCATAGTGAGCGAAACTAGTTTGTGAAAACAAATGCAAGAGCTGTGTATGTTTGTATTTAGATTTGCCCTAAACATTGCAGACATTTTGTACAAGGTGAGAATGTCTGTTTTTAAGGGACTTTCTCCAAACAGGGACAATGATCTATAATCATATAATATTCCATAAAGGTATTTGAATGGTTTATTATAATCAGTACACAATTATATCTGTTCAATCACTGTAATTTATTGAACAAAATTTGAATAGGTTACATCATTTAAGGTATGTCTTAATGTTAGTATCTCAGAACTAAGGCGATTTCAATTGCTCTTTCATATTTGAAACTTAAAAGAATTCAACTTTGAAAGAATTGCTGTGAGGAAAATATACTAGTGCTTCTACAGGGTTTTTCAATAGACACACGTGGCTTTGTCTTTGGTAATTATTATGCATCTTAAGGCCGATTTAAACTTCTGCTTCGAGGTTACGGCGTATCCTATGGCGTAGGCATACACCATAGCTTACGTCATCATGAGCATACTGCGTCGGTGTCTGTGTTGCGCTGATTTTTTGTGCAACAAAGCACCTCATTATGCAGGGAGCATTATCCTAATGTAAATCGCTTTTTTATAGCAATGAATACAGTTTTAGAGGAAGTTCTGTTCTAACCAATGCGAAAGTCTATAGTGCTGGAATAGAGCTACATATCTATTGTAAGAGTTAGGTGAATCAGACTTATCAGTTCATTGGTATTGTTGTTCTACCAATCGTTAAATGGTTGAGCCATACAACTGTTTTCCTCTCTCTATACTGCATTGTACAATAGGCTACTGTTCCTTCTCTGGCATTTCAAGAAAATAACTATGGCCAATGGCCGTCCTTGGCTAATCTGTAAAGCGTTTTGTATAGCACTTTGAAAAGTTAAGGCAGTATCAACTTTGAGTACTTAAGCCCTGTATCGGTATCTGTCCATCTCTAATGTGTGTGTATGGGCCCAAGTTCATTTCCCTAGTGATGTGTACTTGCAGCTACATGATGGCACCCGGTAAATTGCTTTTAAAGCTGTTAAGGACATGAAAAATCTAGCACAAAAAAAAACTAGTTTACCTAAATGGAGATGTTTAACTTTAATCATAGTGTAACACCATGTTTGATGTCCAAATCCTCCAAACTAAATAAATGGCCGGAGTGAGACATCACTGCACGTTGTTGTCGGGTATTAGCCCTCTTTTTCTCCGTCTGCGTCAGAAGCTTTTTCCCAAAGGGAGAAAGTTGGCGAAGGAAGCTGTGTTGCATTAGAATGCAGTAAATCAGACGGCTTGGAGGAAGTGTCAGATGTCCACATCTCCTCCCCAGCATTTCTAAGCCCCTCCCAGGAACAGACGCAGCGCGGAAAGGAAGAGGAAAAGACCGAAATACAAAGAAAGCAGAAGAAAGTGAAAGACATGAGACAGGAACTTGATAATTCCATAACATGGCCACCTCCCCCCCTTGCCCTCCCCAGATGTTCTTTGTCTCTGCAGGCCCTCCTGACCTCTCCACTTCCTGGTTCCTGGGTTCTTCCTCTAGCTACGACAACACCCCAACCAGCCAACCAGAGCTAGCTAGCCAGACAGCAAGTCAACTAGTAATATTCAATATAGTATTAGCATATTAAAATACACAATTATTCACACCATTAATACCATATCAATATCTACAAGTATCAACATCATAATATCATAAATATACATATTAAACATCATAAATATAAGTGGATGAAAATATCCTACCACTTGTGCTTCCAGAATTTTGACTAGCAAGCGTTTCCCAGGACCTGTGTCAAATTCATTAATAGATGTCAACTGCCAGCAGATCATTTCTAAAGAGCTTTGCCACTGAGCGGTGGTCACTGTAGACCAGGGATATTCAATTAAAATTCAAAAGAGGTCCAGTCACTCAGGTTTTCTACACAGCAAAGTTCCTGGTCTTACATTGACATCTTTGTAATTTTTTTCCAGAGAGACTTACAGCGAGTGCATACATTTTAGAGAAATTAAGTAAAGCAGCCACAACTAAGTAGTAAGGGCACTCAATATTTAAAACAGTGGATGGGCAAGATTATGCTCTGGAAAGAGGGTCATACAAATAAATACATCATTTTTAAAAGACAACAGCGGTGATGGATGTGGAACTAATGTAAAGTGCATCCGGAAAGTATTCACAGTGCTTCACTTTTTCCACATTTTGTTATGTTACACCCTTATTCCAAAATTGATTAAATTCATTACTTTCCTCAAAATTCTACAAACGAAACCCCATAATGGCAATGTGAAAGAGATGTGTTTGAAATCATAGGAAATTTATATATAAAAAAACACACATACATAAGGATTCACAGCCTTGCCATGACACTCAAAATTGAGCACTGATCATCCTTGAAATTGTTTCACAACCTGATTGGAGTCCACCTGTGATAAATTCAGTTGATTGGACATGATTTGAAAAGGCACACACCTGTCTATAGAAGATCTCACAGCTAACAGTGCATGTCAGAGAACAAACCAAGACATGAAGTCCAAGGAATTGTCTGTAGACCTCTGAGACAGGATTGTATCGAGGCACATATCTGGGGAAGGGTACAGAAAAATATCTGCATCATTGAAGGTACCAATGAGGACAGTGGCCACCATCATCCGTAAATGGATGAAGTTTGGAACCATCAGGACTCTTTCCTAGAGCTGGTTGCCTGGCCAAACTCAGTGATCGGTGGAGAAGGGCCTTAGTCAGGGAAGCAACCAAGAACCTGATAGTCCCTCTGATACAGCTCCAGCGCTTCTCTGTTGATAGAGAACCTTCCAGAAAAACCACTATCTCTGCAGCACTCCATCAATTAGGCCTGTATGTTAGAGTGGCTAGATGGAAGCCACTCCTCAGTAAAAGGCATCTGAAAGACTCCCAGATCATGAGAATCTGAATTCTCTGGTCTGATGAAACAAAGATTGAACTCTATGGCCTGAATTGGCAAGGGTCTGGAGGACACCAGGCACTGCTGGTCACCTAGCCAATACCATCTCTACATAGAAGCATCGTGGTGGCAGCATCATGCTGTGGGAGACTAGTCAGGATCGAGGGAAAGATGAATGCGGCAATGTACAGAGACATCCTTGCTGAAAACCTGCTCCAGAGCGCTCTGGACCTCAGACTGGGGCGAAGGTTCATCTTCCAACAGGACAACGACCCAGAGCACACAGCCAAGATAACAAAAAGAGTGGCTACATGACAACTCTGTGAATGTCCTTAGGTGGCCCAGCCAGAGCCAGACTTAAACCTGATTGAACATCTCTGAATAGATCTGAAAACGGCCATGCACTGACACTTCCCATCCAACCTGATGGAGCTTGAGAGGTCCTGCAAAGAAGAATGGGAGAAACTGCCCAGAAATAGGTGTGTCAAGCTTGTAGCATCATACTCAAAAAGACTTGAGGCTGTAATTGTTGCCAAAGGTGCTTGAACAATGTATTGAGCAGAGGCTGTAAATACTTATGTACATGTGCTTTTTCATTTTAATAAATTTGCAAAAATTTCAAAAAACGTCTTTAACATTGTCATTATGGGGTATTTTTTGTAGAATTTTGAGGGAAATAATGCATTTAATCCATTTTGGTATAAGGCTGTAATATAACAAAATGTGGAAAAAATTAAGCACTGTGAATACTTTACGGATGCACTGTAGGTATAGCCTGGCAAGCGAGACCCACATCAAGATGTTGGGTCCGGGAACTCGACATTGGCAGTCCTGAATCCGAGGGGCGGGATAAACGGTTGTCTTTCAAATTCCCTATGCACATAATAGGATAGCGCTACAACCAAACAGAGCAACAAAATGTCCGGTCGGCAAAACTCCGAACACATCTTCCTTTTGTAAGAATGACTTCAGTGACGTTTTTTTGTTATTTTCTCAAAGAAAAGATTAACTCCATGTCTACCAGAGTCGCGGCCAAAGCCGATTCGAAAGACCGCTGTTCGCCAGCAGCAGCAACCATTTCTTTGTTTTCCGTAATTACATTAAGCCCGCCCACCGACTCTATACACGTTGTGATTGGCCTGACCAGAATTTGTTTTTTCCAGCTCACAAGTCAACGGAGAGTTGCTAGACTGACCCTAGCTGCAAGTTATATTTGCTGCCGCTAGGGTGCGTCTAGATTTCTAGGCTACTGTAGGTAATCACTGAGAAGGAAACCATGATAATGTTAAAGATGCACTATGATTCCCAGCCCAAAATATAGTTTACATGGCTATCAGATTAAACAAAGAAAATAAAATAAGTAGTGCCAAAGACTGTCCAGAAACTCACTGATGTCCAGATGTCTCATCAGGAGAATGTCCAGATGTTGTCTGGAGTGTATACAGGCACGTGGGGGCCATACACACTACTGAGTCACATTATGAGTTGCTGTGATGAAAGTCAACTCAAGTTGGAACAGCCTATGATTTCAATTGTTTACTTTGATTTTGGACGTGAGTTTTATTCCAGCACTCAATGGGTTGGTGATTTTGGTTTCCATTGACCAGTGTTACGTCATTTTGTTCTCAATGAAAAACACAATGTAAAGTAAAGATTTTGATCTTTATTATGTTTTGGTTATCGAGACCCAATGTGTGATTTGAAAGTTCTCTTAATGGTTTTCATTAGTGTATGTTCTGTGGTAACAACTTGTAAGTCAATATAGCCTCTCTCTACCTGTCTATCTCTTTGCTTGGCAGTCTGTCTTTGTGCAGAAAACCCAGAGCACACTTTTTCTTTCAATGCCAGATGACTTCAAACGAGCCAAAACATCCCTCACTTGAAGAGAGGGGAGCAGTTAAATCAAGCCTTGCTTCCCTGGGTTAATACAATTTAGGTTGGAACTCTGGAAGGTATGAATCAATACAGGAAATAATCTAAGTCTTTGGCTGGATTATTGGTTGAATTTAGGGCTGACCCCATTCAATCGGCTGTTTGGTTGTTAGGACAGTAGTCTGTTGCTCAACTAAAACATGCAACACCTGTCCGATCCCCGGCTGTCAGTTAAACTACATTACAGGGAACTTCACTGTGTTTTCATTTCAAAGAGCCATGTCAGCCAGGCTAGATAGCTGAAGTCCATCACTCCATCATGTGCTACTGGAGTTGTATATGGTTAAATTATTAAGATCAATGATGAGACACTAATAAAAACTATATTTGACATATCTAAAAAGTTTTCCAAGTTGTATCGTAATGACACATGTTCTAAAGCTAAACATCCTCTTTCATGTAGGCATATATTTTAATTTTTTGCAGAAGGCACAAGAAATTATTCAGATTTTGCCTACATACAAATGTAGATGTAATTTTTGTGACAATTTTTAAATTATTTATTTCTACTTATTTCAAATAATTCAGTAGTATGGAAGCATTCAAAAAATCATGACACAAACGCTCTAAACAGCTGGTTGGTTACCACTGGAAAGTAATGTTTATCTTAGTTTAAATGTATGATTTTGTAAAACTCACACCACAGAAAAAATGTGTATAGATCAAAAGAAATAATCCCACGCTGTATGCACGCTGGTCTGGTACACAACATAGCAGCACATGAAGTTTTCTGCACACATAAACAGAGGTAGGAAGAGAAATAGACATGTTCAGAAGGATTGATAGCTGAACATTAACTGTACAATATTGTTAGGTGTCCTTTTCAATGTTCAAGTAACTTAGAAAAGAATGTAAGCATTAATTGAAAAGGCTACTACACCTATGTTTCGGCAGTATGTGCAATGTACCAGCTACAGGTCGTTAGGGTATTTATTTAAAATGAAAACAATTTTTGGTTATAGAATTTGGTTGTGTTGTTGGTAATGACTTCACAAATCTAACTGTTACAACCATTTGCTTTAGGATGTATAGCATATAGGGTTCATTATACATAGTCCTGGGACTATTTGAAAGACTACTCATGCATGCCACTTATAGCATTAATTGTTCATAAAAAAAAAAAATCCAATGGCTCGTCTTTTCCGACAGCTCAGGTAGATATGGGCACTTTCTCAAACAGACTGAGCAAAGAAATCTCCAATAAGCCCATTTTTTCCCAGTAGATATTGGTCACCGACTACGGTGCTGTAATAGACTACCATCACGTGTCGTTTAACTGAGGCTCAACACACGACATCCAGCACACAATCCCAGAGGAAGGCCCAGAAAATAATCAGACTCCAGTCACCACACCATGACATGTTTACTCAGATGCCACTGTTGTCTGTGAAGGTATACACTACTGGTGCATTAGTACATGAATCAATAAGGTAAGGTAGGTAACAACATAAGTTATTATAGCAATGCTAGCCATTGTCACACATCTGAAATAGAGAAAATGTTCTCTTCAGACTAACCTCTTCCCCATGCTCTATTGAGCACAGCATATGAGCCTGGAATACTTTCCACTCAAACTTGGCATAGCAATTTTAAAAAAAGCAAACTTTTTATTTTAAAATTTTAATGAATAACACTACAGGGCGTGGCTTCTAATGAAAATGGCACGCTGGCCAGGACTTGTAGAGTGTTAGCCAAAATATTCCGTCGGACAACACCATTCAAATCTGCTTTAAATGTGTGTCTAACTTGAGGTGAAACCTATCCCGATATTAAGAGCAACCAACCTGTCTTTTATTAGAAATATGTCAGTCAGGTTTTACCCGGACAGGTGTAGTGGGAGATTGATAGTTCAAGTTTATCAATTAATGGGTCGAGCCAAATTCGACTTGGGCGGAAGTGTCTGGGAACAAGATTATCTTCAGACAAACACTTTTGCAACAACCTTTCGGTAGGTCCACCGATACAGATTTTTCAAGGCTGATAACAATTATTGATTATTGGGAGACCAAAAAAGCAGATACTGATTAATCGGTCAATTATAATGATTTTTAAATGTAACAACAATTACAACAATGTTTATTGAACACTTATAATGTAACTTCTTTATACAATGCATAAATAACAGATCCTCCATCCATCCATCTATCTTCATCCGCTTATCCGTGATCGGGTCGCGGGGGCAGCAGCTCCAGCAGGGGACCCCAAACGTCCTTTTCCCGAGCCACATTAACCAGCTCTGACTGGGGGATCCCGAGGCGTTCCCAGGCCAGGTTGGAGATATAATCTCGCCACCTAGTCCTGGGTCTTCCCCGAGGCCTCCTCCCAGCTGGACGTGCCTGGAAC